>PYAF01001915.1:53558-70627 GCA_007407185.1 Glycine tomentella
AAATGAAAAAAGTATAAAATATAATAAATGATGTGATAAAAAAATATATACATAAATTATTGTATAAATTGTTATATGAATAATATGAAATTAACTAAAAAGGTGACAACTTTACTCTTGAAGTTAAAGTTGTGTACTATAATTTTATATAGAGTATATTATTTTGAGATTTCACATTCTTAGTAGTCAACATAAAGAAAGTTAGATAGGATGAGTTATCATATCTTATTTGAATCTATTGTTTAGAGAATCATTAAGATAGAATAAGCTTATTGTGTTGGAAGTGTATTAGGTGAAAACTCTAACTAATTTAGAGTGTTTTTAAGAGTTGTTATTAAATTAGTGTTTTTAGATATTATTTTTAATGAAAGTTTTTTTGAAAATTATTATCACTCTCATTGAATGTGTCTTATCTTGATCCTATATATTAAGTATTTATTTTTATTTATTTAAAATGGTTATCTTAATTTTATTTTCAAATTGAATTTTTTTAATAATTTAATTTGTTTTAATAACTAGCTCAAAAAAATATATTTATCAACCATCTCAAACCACTACTTTTTATCTTTTTTCGAATACTTGATTTTCTAATCTATTTTTTTCATCCTTTTTCCTAAATTAATATCCTATATTTTAAAAGAAACTATTATCAATTAAAATAAGACTTTTTATCTATTATAAATTTCAAATATAACTTATATGTTCAAAAATAATTAATTATTATAAAATTTAATGAAAATATATTTTATATACTAAAAAATATTTATTTGATATAAAATTTTTAGTTATATAAAAATAAATATTTATCATATATATTACACAAGTTAAACTACTCGTTTATTAATAAAACCAATAATATTATCGTTGATACGTTGTTTTTTAGGAAGCAACAGCTAATCAAGATTTTCAATTGATTTGGTCATTATTTGGTGTGATTAATGCCATGAATTCTTTCCTATTATGTTTTCTCAGATTTGCAACGACTTTCTTTACGTACGGTGCGCATAGTTAATGGAATTTTATTGGTACAGATCGAGATAATCTTTTGACTCAAAAACTGTATTTGAGCGTAAAAGACATAATACCTTTCTAAAAGAAAAATGATATGAGCATACAAAGTAGTAGTTAATAATATATTAAAAAAATCCATATTTTATAGTTTGGAGTCAAAAGACTTGTCAAAATATAATAATTTCAAGTATTTTTTATAACTAATAACAGTCGTTTCTCTTAAAAAGTCATAGTTCATGAATCAAACAGGGTATTTTCTCCATCAAGGGGGTTTCTTTTTTATTTAGCAAATGGGGTAGGGAAAAAAAATATCATTTGAGGGTTAGTTGTGTCACGTGTCATGACACTTATCTTATTTTAAAAAAAATTGATCATTAAAAATTTGATCGCTAAGTTTATTTTTATTTCAGTCGCTAACACTTTTTATGATAGAATATTGTAGTCGCAAACATAACTATACAAAATTTTTTCACAATATTCTGTCACAAAAAATGTTAACAACTGAAATAACGACCAAATTCTTAGTGATTAATTTTTATTTAAAAAATAAATAAAAGTCATGACACGTGCTACGACATACCCCCAAATAATAATTTTTCCTCTTACCCCCATTTGATAAAAAAAAAAAAAAAAAACCCTTAATGGGAAAAAACCACCAAACAGTCTCTCAAACTATTACTACACCATTACTGATGAACTTGCATATAATTTTTAAATTCTATCACTATATAATTTTGCTTCAGTTTGTGTTTTTCCTCATTTAGGATTTATCGTGTCCTTTACATTATACCCATATTTTCTTTAAAATATAAGTATAATATATAAGAATTGAGTAAATTATCACTTTAATTCCTAAAATTGCATAACATTATCATATCTTAGAAAAACTAAAAGAAATTTAAATTAGTCTCTAAAATTAACCACTTGTAGTATTTTGGTTTCTAAACATATGTATATTAATATTATCTGTTAAGTTACAAACTTTTTAATCTTTTATTACTTAAAGAAATACACTGGTTAAAATTTTCCTCCAAAAAATAAGTTATTTTTGTAATTATAAAATTAATTAAAATATAACATATAATATAGCATTTAAATCATGATTAATCAATTACATATTTATTAGAAATAAAATTACCCGTATTACAATTAATTAAAAATAAGTGATTACCCCTAATTCAAGTAATTATTTTAAGTACAGAGAAAAAATAGAATTATAATTAATTATGATTTGTAAAGATTACCTGAATTACATTAAATGCTAAAAAACAATTCGTGCATTATTAATTAATTAATTTATTGATTGATTAAAAATGGAAATAGAGCTCATAGGATTGTTGAAACCAAATTTTTTATAGAGTATAAATAGAACATAGGCATGATGACAGTTTTACAGTGTTGTAATTTTTTTTCTCCAACGTTATTTCTTTTTCCTCTTTCTTCTTTTATTTCACGTTTTTTCTTTGGTCTTGTATCACGTTATTCCTAATTGGTTTTTGTTTAATTTTTTAATTTTTTATTGATTTTACTTTTTTTTCTTAGTAGATAATTCAACTGCTTGCTTTATGCCCAGAGATACAATCACTGGTGACTGATTTTTTGTGATGATTCTTTGTGAATGTACTGTGATTTGTGACTTGGTGTGGTGGATGAAAATGAAGATGACCACAACCTGGGCAATGTTAGATGGAAACAATGTGAGTTTATCTTTTAAAAATTTATAAGCATTCTATAAGGTCGTATCTTATGTTAAACTTTTTTTCTTCTAAAATTTGAACTAAGTATATCAAAATGTTCGACTTTTTAATAGGTGCTATCCAAAGCTCTTTATTATCAAAGTTGTCACTGATAATACTTCATATGCAATTGATTTTGTTTAGTAGGCCATATAGCTATAACATTATGTTCATTTTTTAAGTAATTCTTTTTTTACTCATACGACTTTAACTATCATCATCAATTGATTTAGCTGAAAGATGCTTTATCAGAATTGTGACCTTTAACTTTTTATTGTAAAATTTATTAATATATTATATTGTTTATCGTCCATTGAATCACAAACTGCATCATCTTCATTTCTTTTATGAGTGTAGGTAATTTGATTTTGTTTAATTGAATAATCTAATTTGTTTCACCCACATTATCATTTTTTTAAGGATAAATACCTATTTTGATATCTCAAAATGTCAAGGGCTGATACTTTTGTCCTAAAATTGATAAATTTAAATTTAGTCACTGAATATGTAAAAATACGATAAATTTGTTATGTTGTTAGTTCATTCTCCGAACTTTAATGTTCCTAAGAACGCGGTAGTCCATGTGTACAAATAAGATATCACATCATTAATAATTGCATTGGACTAAAATGTCAATATGTTTATCATGAACTAAATTATTAGTAATTGAAAGTTTTGTTTTCTTTCTTTTACAGTACCAAAGTGTTGACTAATTAGTCATTGAACATTACAACTTAGTGTCAATTTGGTCCTTTAAAGATACAATTTACCGACAAATTAATTCAAAAAGATAAAACACCTAATTAAATAATCTTAGACACGACACACTTGCATGCATGCAAATTGAAATTACTATTATCAAACAGGAAGTTCAACTCTAGTAGCCATTAACCTAGCTAATATGTAAAATATGTTAGGCGCACAAAAGGACAAATGTACCATATGCAATAATAACAATGGACTTGAAAGTTTGGATATTAAATGCAAAGGATTAGTTGTATTCTCAATTAGTCAAGTTTATTAAACTAACAATATAGATGATTAAAAAGAAAATTTAAATATTTTTGTAATTTTGGTTTTTATAAGAAAGCAATTAAATGAATATAAAGAGAGATTTTGAGTTATGATAAGAGTGACCAGATATTATGACCCACTAGTACTGATTTTTCCTCAATCCTAGTCTTAATGAAATTTCCTCCCTAGTTAATTATTGATTCTCAAAATCAACTAAAGCTTATGATCAAGGTCAAAAGATGCTCTTTTCCTTAAATCAATATCGCAATGATCATGGATTTATCAATTAAAGTCAAAGGATAAAATCAATTCTAGAGATTCACTAATACAAAAATAGGATTTTACAATGCTGAACCAACGACGGTTTTAGAAAATCGTTTTTGAAAAAAATGTGATGACAATTTTGTAAATGATTGCGAATATTTGAAGTCAGTTTTTGCAAAATCGTCTTTGAAAGCGAATTTCAAAGATGGTTTCTTTAAAAATCATCTTTGAAAGCAATATTTCAAAGTCGATTTTCTAAAATTGTCTTTGAAAATAATATTTCAAAGTCGGTTTTCAAAAATCGTCTTCGAATTTAATATTCTGCTTCTCTCTTGTGCCCTCACAAAGTCTCACTCCCTCTCTCTCGCACCCATCATTGTCTCTCTCTCGCACCATCGATTTTTGAAAACCCTTGACATTCTGCCATCGTTGTCGTTGCCTTTGTCCGGCATCGCCACCTTTAAAGGAAGCAAAGTTGTTGTAAGTGTCGCTCCCTCTCTGATCAGGTATTCTCTTTGTTCTATTATTATTTGATTGAGAAAAATAGAGAGAAAAGGTGTGTAACTTTGCATGTCAATTATTGAATGGTTAGGTAATCAATGTATGAGAGGGAATAATTTTTCAAAATAAGAACAAAAATAGAGCTGCTAGAGCCTTGAATTTTCTTGGATAATCCTTCGTGCTTTTGTAATACATACAATAGTACCTTGGTAGTACTCATGAATGGACAATCCTAACTTTTCTTCGTGAACAAAACTTAGCAAGTAGTTAGACGTTAAATGATTAGAACTAGACATGAATTTAGGTTGTTTATTAGTAAATGATGTGCAACTACTGACAAAGGGACTGAATTATTCTTCACATTCTTCCTAACCAGTGATGTAAAACTACCTGCATTTGAATCATGAAAATTAAAATAAACAGAACGATTGTTGTTAACTAAATTATTACTAGTAAAATGTAATCTTAGATAAATGTAGCATAGAAAGCCTAATATTACTAGTAATAATTTGGATCTGTCAAAACAAGATATTTGACATGTCCAAGTTGGCTTATTAGTTGAAGTCAAAATAATTTAATATATTTGGTCAATTTTCTTTAGCGGTCAGTTTAAAAAAAATGATTCACTTGGGTTAGTGGTTTAAAAAGATATATATTAGCCTCAAAGGTCATTATAAACCAGATACAATCAAACCCAATTTGTTCTGTAGTAGAATTTTTTTGGCACTACAAAATGTGTCAACATTTGGGAAGATATATACTGCACAAACTTCATGTATATAAGAAATTGCATGGATTGGGTACATTTGTATTTTGTGTAGGCTAGTAAGGTGAAGCTACCCTGTCCACTTGTATTTTGTGAGACCATAGACCTGGCTTGCAAAGCTAGAGAGATCCCAAAAAGATTCCATTGCCAAGTAAAATAGTACTAGTTTATTAGATAGACAAAATTACAACCACTAGTTTTGTCATTTCTTTCATTTTTTTTCTTTTTTGTTAGAGTGAAAGATTGAGGTAAGTAGCCTTTGTCTTCTCTCTTTCTCTTCTTTTTTGTATTGTTCTTGCATCATCCTTTGAGGTTTGTTTATTTCTGAGGGGACAAAGTTGAGTCACTTGTATACTACATGTATTCATTTGTAATTATATATAATAAAGTGTTTTTTTATATATACTGCTTGGAAAAATTAACTTTGCTTATGGTTATTTTTTAAAGCTTGTGACTGAGATATATGTTTTATTAACTAACAATTAAGAATGAGGAACTTTGACCAAAATGATACTTGTCCTTTGGTTTCAGGAAGAAGTTGTGTTATCTTTTGCTAGTATATTGCTTTTTATTGTTGATGTTTAGGACCCATTTGATTTAATGTTGAGATATAATAGTAAACAATGTTTGTAAGTTTCTCTATGTTTTTCTTGTTGTATCCTCTCTACAAGACATCACTGATTCAATTCATAGAAGATATTCAATCCATGTATTTGTCTTAGTGATACAAAATTGAGTTGAAGACTTGAATAATGTCTTTGAAGTTTAGTTTCACAATTAAAATTCAATTCATGTTGCACATTGAAACTGATTTACTTGTGGATTAACAATTAATAACAATTCTTCTATTAATTTTATTAATGAGCAGGTTAAACTAAGTCTTTTATGGAACAATGAAGTATTGTCCCTGCCATTGGCGTCAAAGGATAATGTGTAATAAAACAAAATAATCTCAAAGACTTGTCAAATGATTGAAAATTCAGTCAAATTTTTCAAAATCATAATTTATATCCATAAATTAATTCCATTGATTAATTTACTTAATCCTTGTCTGAGGATTCATCAATTAACTACTATGTGATGATTTTTTCTCTTTTATTTTTTAATAGAATTATAATGTTTCAACATAGTTTTTATTTAGGGGGAAGGATTGAGAAATAAGGGTAAATTTATTACTTGTGCATTGACTAGTTATTGGCAACAAATTTGTCTGCATTTTGTTATAGTTCTCATAAGTATCTTTTATTACTAGATGGTACTACCTGATAGTGTTGATAGTGCTGGTGCAAGAAGCGTTCAATTTCTGTGAGTCTTTAACTTTTGTATAATAATATATCATTGTCATCACCGCACTTTGTTTTTGTTAGTGAGCATCTTTCAAAGTAGGTATCTCTTTGTGACACTTCTATGCTTATTACAAGTTTTAAATTACAAAATAATTTTTTTGTTTGGCAGTATCTCAATCCATAATTTAATGCTTTATAATGTGTTTCTTGATATTTAAGTATTGTTTATATTAAAGTTATGTAGATTATGAGTGACCTTTAGTTTCTCGTTTGAGTTTCAATACAATGACTAATACAAATAGTTTGGATTAGTCACTATTGAATCTTGAATTGTTCGTTTGGATAATTTGGAAATAGTTATTTTTTTATACCTGATGCATATGTAGAGGTTAAGTCTCTTTTGCTAAATTTGATTAAATCTTGGATTAGTGCATTTTCTTTGACCTTTACCAACAACCTTACAGGTGGTGTGGGATGCAAATTTGTTTAGGGTAGACAATGACGATTTTCCCTTGTTCATAGATTTCAGTGATGCACAACAAATAATCTTAGCAATCAATGTCTAAGCATTACTGTTTTCCAGTTTTGGACAACATAAGTATAATTTAGTATTATAGTTTTCATTAACTTGTATAGTTATAATATGATTAACAATTTACATTTTTGTAAAAAAAAAACAGTGCAATGAATGACTTGAATATAGAATTCGGCCATGGTTTATGTGGCTGATTTCCTTAAGCCTCAATTCATACACAATGCAAAATGATAGACATGATGAATGTCAACATTACATTACAAGATGGTTGAAGCAGTCACAAAGAGAGATCTACCTAGGAGCTTACTTGAATAAGTAAGTAAAATTTTACAAATGCATTTAGCTTGTATTTGCATTATAACTAATTGTTTTCCAAAGCAGTCAACATTGGCATCTCCTTGTTATCTGTCCTAACAACAATATTGTTGTATGATTTTATTCCTTGCATAGGAAGGTCGACAAGGACATCAAAAGTGCAGTTAACAAGTTAAGTCTCAATTTGTAACACATATACTCTATTTTTAATATTATACATTAATCTTTTGATCTTACAATATACGTGAATGTTTCTTTCTTTTAACTAGCACTTTGAAGGAATTTCAGGACAAGTCCCTCAAGAGTAAATCTGATGTAATTGGATTGAATTAAAAGTATGTAATCTAACCAACAATGCTTTAATCTGATTAATGACATTTTGTAAGTTTGTGATTATGGAACATAACTAAATTTCGTATTGAATTTAAAGTCATTTTCAAACTGGAGGCTCTGAGTGTGACTATTATGTAATGAATTGGATGCAGAACATAATTAAGGGGACTTTGAAGAATCAGTGGGACATGGTATACAACTTTATATACACTATCAAGAATAATCTATTACAATTCTAATTATTTAATAAGTATTTTGTTGTTTTCAAAAAATACATGCTACTTTACTTTAACATGTTTCATTTATTAGAATTTTGGTTATTTAATATGATTAAATTTAATATGTGTTTATTATATGTTGCAGTGCTTTAGTGATAAAACACCAATGGAACCAAAGAAAATGAAAAACGATCGGATAAAATGGACAAAATAGTTTTTGAAAGTTAGAAATGAAGCACTTAAGAATGTTTCAGAATACCCCGTCTTCCTAATATCTTCCTAAATTTCCATAAAACAAGGAAAAAACTAACATGTAAAAAGTAGCATTGAGTAGCTTTTTTGGCAACATTTTTTTACACCTAGCATGTAGTAGTTAGTAACATAAAAAACTTAGTTCCCTAAAAAAAATATGAGAAACTTAGTAACACATAGTAATTCTTATAAATAAATAATCTTTATAATAACTAAATAATAAGATATAAAGTCTGCAATTTATTTTAAAAAAAAGTCTTATGTAATACAATAATATTTATCATAATAAGATATAAATGTTATATTCAACAAGCTATTTCAGTTAGTTTCTAATTTTTTTATTAGTTAAAAAATTTGTTTGACTATTCGATAAACAAAATTTTTAAATAATTTTTAGTATTTTTTGAAATACTACTTCACACACTACTTGAAGTAGTATTTTCTTAAACGCTAACTTTTAGATTTTCATATTTTCTTTCATTTTTATCCTCAATATATTTTATTTAATTTTTTAATCATCCTTTTTAAATAAATTATAATTTCATTATTTTCTATTATTTTACACTTTTCATCTAATTTTGCTAGAGATACCAAAGTTTGAAATTTATTCAAAAAAAGTCTAAAATATATAATACAATAATATTTACAAACATATAACTTAAAAAAATAGACAAATCTCATTGCAAACGGGGTGATCAATTTATTATTACATAGAAAAATTATATCTCCACAAATAATTAATATTTATAAAAAATATTTATTTTTTAGTTTAAAATTTTTAAAATAATAATAAAATATTAATTCCCTATGAATAGTTTGCACGGGAATATACACTAGTTTTAAACTAATGTAATTAACAAATTATAATTTTCAAGGGCTTATTTAGAATTTTGTTAGTTTCAATGATTAATGTAATAATGTTATACAGTTTTAGGAATAAAATGATAATTTTTTTAGGGTCACTCCTTTCATTGGGGCTTGCATATTTTAGACATCCAAAGATGAAAAGAAAACTCCACCATCGCTAGAAAACTATTATCCTGTAGAAAAAATAGAAACACAAACCTAACAGTTGAAAGTGAAAAGAAAAAGATAGAAGGAGGAGAAAATGTAAGGAAATCATGAGTATGGTGCAGTGGCTCGATCGGTGTTTCCCCTACTCCGTAATAAGAAGGAAGTTTATTGCGTTCATCAATTTAAATTCAAAACGAGAATTTGAGGTTCTACAAATTAAAGTAAAAAAATATTCGAAAAGAAAAAGATATGTTATTTCTATATTTTGTAAGAATCCCTAAAAGATAGATGATTTGTTACACCGATTAAGTGTTAATTTTAAAACTCCTGTTTACGTCTGTCTATGCTTATTATGGCAAGCCATGATACTCTTTGTGTTTAGTGATCTGTTCACGTGTCAATTATTTATTGGCCGGAATCACGGTTGATGTGATGATTCCGGACTATAGAATAATTTCTCTTTATACCAAGTATAATTTTCACTTTTCAGTTATGGTCTGATTGGATAGGTAGTTCTCTCCCACTTTCTATTCGTATATAAGGGTTTTGCATTCTTTTATCAAAAAATAAAATGATAGTTTAGTCTCAAAAAGTTGTAGCTCAAATGACACTAACATATGTTTATTTTGTGAAATTAAATGTAATGTGCACGAAATGGAATTGACAAAAAAAAATTATTCCTCGACTCATAATTTAGTATCTTATGCTTAGCAGTGATTAATTTACTAATTATGAAATTATAATTGTTATCATCATTTTTTATAAGAGTTGAATGCATATGCATTTAGAGTATAAAATTTTATATTATTATTTAATCATAAATTATTATTTAAATTATTTTAAAATAACTATTTTAAAAGTAATAACTTTATCATATCATATATAATCGAATTGTGATTTTCAGTTTATATTTTTTCTCATTTTATAAATAAAAGTATATGCTAAATTTAAAAAAAAAAGAAAAAAGAAAAACTGCTGCCTTGCCAGCAAACTTTTCAATCACATATTGTAGTTTTGTTTAGCACATTAATGTAATTGAATGGTATTACCAAACTTGTCTTTGCATAAAATATTTAAAAAATGAAAAAGAAAAGGGTTAAATGATGAAATGAAGTCAAGCATTGCGGCAAAATCCAAACAATATATTATGCTGGAAGAATACATGAAATATCTAATCGCTTTCGGGTGATTTTGACCGGTAAAACTGGGGTTGAATATTGATTCTTCGAAAAGATAAGAGTTAGAAAACAAGGGGCATGTACAAAACAAACATAGCAGAAGAAAAAAATATAAAATAAGTATTCAACTTAAATGCACTATTATAGTTAAACAAGATTTTGGATCAGGCAAAAATACTTATCAAATATATTTTTACAATTACTATAAGTAATTAAACTTTCTGTTCTTATGTTTAACGCAATTATATAAATAAGACACGAATTCAATAATCTATCAATATCTATTTTAAAACTGTCCAAAAGTTAATCTTTTATATGCCATTATTTTATGTCAATCTCTTCATCTTGCATTTTCTTTTACAATTTTTTTATTATTGAGTTACTTTTTAACCGTGCACGCAAAGCACGGTTCAGTGTTTTAGTATTAGTTAAATTGATATAAGGGTAAATATTTAGTTAAAAATAAAAAATTTAAACTTAATCTTGAATGTAAAAAAAGAAAGTGAGAGATTAGTATGATAGACAATTAATTAAGAAATTTATCTCTAAATTTTATAATTTAATATCAAATTAATTTTCAAAAAATATAATTTATAGTCAAATTAATCATTAAATATTACAACTTAATAATAAAATAATCTCTCAAATTTAATAAGAATATTAATTTATCATATTTTTTTTATATTTGAAAAATTTTATATAGGACTAGTTTACTCACTTTTAATAACCAAAATATGTATTTACCCTTCAAATAATTTTGATACTTTTTCGATAGAACAAATAAAGTGAGTTAGCTCTTTAGAAAAATTGCTACTTTTTCGATAGAATAAACAAAGTGAGTTAGTTCTTTAAAAAAAACAAAGTGAGTTAGTTGAATATTGAGATTAATTTCGATTAAATAAATCTTAAAAATTATGCCAAACTTCTACTTTTGCATCACGGAGTCGTGCCAACATCACAGTGGCTCAGAAAAATTAGAATTCCTCTTTTAAGCTTTGAACTGATTTTTAATAGACTACAAAGTTGGTGTGTTTTTTTTTAAAAAAAAAAAATCAATGCACTTTTCGTAGAAATCATTTTAAAGTTTTTGTAAAAAAAATGAAAGAATATTAAGATCATATGGTTGGTAACAACCTTTTTTAACGCGTTTAAAAAAGAGGTACATCGATCTGGTGGACTTTGTATGACGTAGAATTCGTGCACTAGTCTAAATCTAACTACAACGGGTCAAATAATTATCCGATGCAGACAACCAGAAAGGAAAAACACTCACAAAGAAACAATATATTGATACTTAAATTAGTTCTGATTATTATTCTTTTCAATGAAAGGTTTTGAATCATCTCTCGAAGATTTTGTCTTGAACTTGTATTTTGGACTTATGGTTACTATTGATCTATCCATTGACCCAATCGATTAACCTTGTATATATTGTCTCGAACATGCGTTTCGGACTAATGATATGATTGGTTTGCCTAAACTTGGACCCAAACAGATTACCCACGCTTCTTCGTTATTAATTCAAATGTTTTAGCTTATATTATGGGGCACGTCTAGGTAATTGCAAAAATGGAGTTAATTTTGTTTTTAACTCTATTTTAAAATATTTTTAAATTTAAATTTGAATATATTGACAATGAATATATATGATCATTTAATTAGAAAATACTATGTATGATAACATAGATTTAGTATATGTATTTGCATGATTATCTAATTACAAATCACTCGCAATAAAATCTGCCACTGATTAAAGAACATATATTTTTTTAGCTTTTTATTAGCGAAGCGAAGAGAGATAATAAGGTGCCTTAGTGTACCACATTAGACATAGCTCTACTAATTTATTTACTTATTTATTATTACAAATATGCGAGTAACTTTTTTTCGTTTATTTCTTAGCTAATAAGTACAAATTTTAGAAATGTGATAAGAAAATAAAAGAGATTTTTATAAACGTTGTTATAACACACAAACAATTATTGTGAAAAATCATATAAAGTACCATGATATTCTTGAATGCATACAAAGTTCTTAATATAAAATAAATATAGAAAAAATATGTGCTAACTATCCCAATCAATACATCAAGTAACCTAGTTAGAGTTGTCCATAAATTCTACCTTAACCTAAACATAAGTATAAGACTTTTTAGCAATTGAGACTTCTCGAGATCAAAACCATGGTGTTTTTCTCAAATAATGATTGATTGATCTCCAAGATCTCATCATTAGCCAGATGGACCGAGTCATAAGTAGCTTGGGTCAAGTTTTACTGTCAATTATTTATTTATTTTTCTCTTTTTTTGGTCTGCCTCGACCAAAGCCTGTGGTAGACGAGGTTGACCTATGAATTTAGACCCATTTTGACAACTCTAAATATAAGTTGTGATTTTAGATTTTAAATTGTTTTGGAGAATATATTTTGTCAAAAACACTGTAGCTAACAACAATAGGTGTTAGCCTTGGTGCACCATGACTTTTAGGTGGGGAGCGGGAGCCTATTATTTATATTTACTTATAGGTGGAGAATCTGACACTACTATTTGTTTACAAGCAGGGAGCTTGACATTGATATTTATAGGCAAGGAACCTATTGTGAGAATATTTTTAGGCAGGGAGCCTACCATAGTTTTGTTTGAGTAGTACCCCCTTTAAATCATCATATTTCAAATTGATTTAACTTGTGTTATGAATTTAAGATTTTACACTTAAGATTGTTTTATTCGAAATGGTGTCATGTCCTGTTTGTTACTTTCTTAGTTATTTACTTAATGGTGATTCCCATTATCTATTTAAATCTATTTCTTATCCCTAGGCTCGTGCATAATTAAGCACCTCAGTTAGACCTAGGCTTGGGCAAAAAAGTCCACTATCCAAATTTGATCTAATAACTGATCTGATCCAATGTAATTTAATTATTTTTAATAGACCAAATCTTCTACCACATCCATAATTTACATCCATTAATAAATTTGAAATCCATTTTCTTTTAATACAAATTTTAAGTGCAAAATCCAAAGTTCATCTTCATTCAAACATTTTATTTTGACACAAGCTCATTGCTCTATATCGCTTCAGACCCCACACAATATCCACGTTAATTTCTTCGTGACCCAAATCACGTTCAGTTTCCTATCATTGCTTCATCTCCATCAACAAATCATCACGTTCAGTTTCCTATCACTACTTCATCTGAATCGGTAATAAAATCGTTATTCCTTCTATCTTCTATCATTCACATGTGTTTTGTAATTTCTTAGAACGAGTTTTTTCAACAGCCCTTTGTTCTATATGCCTTTGCTTTGCTGCTTCAAACCTATTTGATGAAATTCCTCAATGAAACTTGATGTACTCGTGTTATGATGGCTTCTACTACCATATAATACTGAGTCTACAGCAACACCCAACAACACTACAAGCACAAGAAAACCACTCATCACATTCATAGCCGTTTTGGAATTGATGCTTGTGTTGTGGCCATATACACACACCCTACTCTATGTTATGACCTATGACATGTTCCCTTAACCTTTTCTTTTCACACACACTGCACAATGCACATTTCTAACCCGTGACTTTTAGATAAAAAAAAGGCAACAACTTATTATTTCACCAAGGCTTCCCTTTAAAATGTAAGATTTCATTTTTTCTGCTAGTTTGCACTTCATATTTTCATATTAAAATTAGACTTGTTCAATGCAATCACCATTTTGATGAATATATCTTGCTTTAGAAGAGATTTGACTTCTGATACATTGATTTTCTTCTTGGTGATAGGAAGTTGTACATAAAACTGTCAGTGTGATATTTGAAGATTCTAGCATCTAGGAGTTGCTGGTGAAGCTATACCAGAAAGGTAAAATAATTTTTACCATCTCCTAACTGGGTCTATATCAATTTATGCTTGTAACTTTTACTAGGACTTGTATTTTGGTCAGATTTGTAGATGGATGAGTTTGTCTCTTAGCAGTATTCCTAATTTTTGAACTCTGATATTCTGCAATAAATCAATTACTTACATAGGAAATAAATGTTGTCTTTAACTTCAAAATATAATAGTATGCACTCTATTGTTAAGTGTTTATAGATTGTGTGATAATAGCAATTTACAGTTTTGATACTTGATACTTTCTGCTAAATAATTACTTTTTTGGGTTAATGTGTAATACTCTATCCATCCAGCATTATCCTCTACAATGGCTAAAGTAAAGTGAGCAGAAAAAAGGATCACTAAGTCACATCACCGAGATTGTACCTAACAGGTGGACAGTTCTTATCCAATCACTTAAAAAGTGACTTTTAACACATCAAGTTATCAACGAGCGCATTAAAAAAATCTAATGTAATTTCCATGAATAACAAATTTAAGATAAAAA
The DNA here is from genome assembly GCA_007407185.1 of Glycine tomentella. NCBI lineage: Eukaryota > Viridiplantae > Streptophyta > Magnoliopsida > Fabales > Fabaceae > Glycine > Glycine tomentella. The sequence continues at coordinate 68,360 of PYAF01001915.1, forward strand.
ATTCACAGAAAGCTTATCCAATTTTCTTGCATAAAATAAGGCTCAAACTCAAAATATCCATTTAAAATTGGAAAAGACAACACATACATAAAAAATTAGTTGTTCTCGACATTCAATGAAAAATCTGACCAATTATTCTCATAAAACTCTTAAGCACTCGAAGAACTAAAAATATAATAATATAATAATAAGGTTAAATTATTCATTTAGTTCCTAATTTTTCTCATTTTAAATTTTAGTCCATGTATAAAAAACTGTAAGTTTTAGTATTTACACAGTTTTTTTGAAGGTGATAAATTTAACTTATATTCATTTATAGGGATTAAAACTTACAGTTTTCTTGTACAGGACTAAAACTTACTAAATACAATTTAGTGATGGAGGAGTTCAATAATTGTTTAGGGAGGAATGAGTGGTGACTTGCAAATACAATAACACTCTATTAAGCTATATTTTTTAATGTGGGGGTGTAAAAGCTTAATAAGGGAGAGATCTAATGATGTTATGCAATCTAAATGTGACGAAATATATCGAGTACAGAAAACAAAGAATGGCTAAATTAGCAACTTAACTGGGAAATATTTAAATTTTCGGCTGAGTTGTATCTTCAAAACACAATTTGTATAATTAGATTTGTGATAAGTGCCATATTTCAGTTAAATTGATGTTTTAAATGATGACACTTATCTTTTGATTTCATTAACTTGGCTTATAAATTTTCTCTAAACCTAGTAAAATAGCACCTAGTACTTGTGTTAAAGTTGTTTTGGAAGATTAATCCAATCATGTTTTGTATTTTGATAGCTTTCATGGATTTCCGAAGCTTCCGGATAATCAAAGCAAGCAAGGAGGGCTTACATAGCAAGCAGGGGAGGTGTTACAAGCAAACCAGGCCCAAAATCCATCAAGGCCCAAAGCTTTCTTCAGCGCTAAGGTTTTAACGCGCCCAGGCGACCAAACCATGTGTATTTGGCTTGCCCAGGCGAGTTGCAATTTCCAATGAGATATGTTAAGCTCGCCCAAGTGACCAAAACATGAAGAAAATGGTGGCCTGGGCGAGTGAAGCTAGCAGGAGGCAAAAACCTATAAATAGGCCACGAAAATGGAGAAGAAGGATGCATTTTGCTTTCTTTTCTTGCCTTTGCTTATTCTTTAGCTTAGGAAAGTTAAATATTAGTAAGTAGGTAGGTTAGGGAAAGTGAGAGAAGTGAGGATTTGTGTGGAGACTCTGCCGGAGAGAAGCGGTGATGGGACCCTTCAGCAATTCTTTCCGTGAGGAGGTTCTCTCCACTATGAGTAGCTAGCTTCTCTGAGGTTGGATGTAATCTTCTTATCCGTATGTCTTTCTTTTAATATTTATTTATGCATAAATCGTTCTATTCCTTGTTGGTAATTTCATTCTGTACTTAATGCTTGATTCTACTTGATCACTAGTTTCATGAACTTAAATCCTAAGTGAGATTGGAAAGTAATCTTAGGGTTTGAACTGAATGAATTTACTCATTACGTTACGTTGCTAGGAATAGGGCATACCGTTTTGATTGCATAAAACACGCGATTGTAGTTCTTAATGCTGGGGTATTTACTTCATATGCGAGGGATCAATATTCGGTATATATCCTTAGAACTTGAATGCGAGGGATCAATTCAAGGTAAAATAGTGTGCATCAATAAGGATAGACGATGATTTATGCATGGTAATATTAATTGGATAAGGATAAGAATGATGAAATCCAATCCCACTTTCTCATAAGTATATTTCATTTTACTAAGTTAGTAAGTTTATGTTACTTTCTCAAACAAATGAAATTTCGTTTAACCTACTTGTACATAACTATTGAACTGTTTAATTCTATTTGGATTAACTGAGAAAGCTCAAGTCCCTGTGGAGACAAACTTTATAAATTTTGAAACTTAAAACGACAAATCGGTGCGCTTGCTGAAAATTCCTAACAGAGTTGTACAATTATAATATCCCATAATATAAATTGGTCAAAATTATATGGAAATCTTGCCATCTTAATTGCTTTAAGTATTTTTTACTATTTTCATTAGAAAGACAAGGTACTATTGTTGATTCAGATGAAGCCAAGCATCATTGAAGATCAAAGTAAAGAGTTTTGTGCTTTCAACATGCAAAAGGAAGCTTTAAGATGAAAAGTTCAAATTGATCATGTAAAAGAAAATGTATGATATGATAATCCAATATTGCATAACATGCATCATTCATACATATAGGATTATTAGGTTAATGGGATTAATCAAAGA
>PYAF01001915.1:77769-108661 GCA_007407185.1 Glycine tomentella
CACTTAAAGTTAAAATTGATTTTAATTTTTTTAATAATGTAAATAATAAAAAATTAATATAATATTATAATTTTATAAAATTCGCTTCTAAATTTGTGCCTGCCATTAAGCTACCATCTAATATAATTATATAACTCACTTCGAAATTCTACACTTACTTTTAGTATTTTGTCACATTATTTTAAGAATTCAAAATTTAAAGTTTTAAACTTCAATTTTATTTATTTTATGTCTTTATTTGAAACTATTTTATTTAATATTTTGTTTAAGATTATTTTTAAAATTTTTGTTATTATAATTTTAATTTTCCGTAATATATCTTGTTGTAAGTATGATATGTGAATATGAAAAGATTTAATTTAATTAATAATTTTTTTAAAAATATTTTTTTTGTTGAATTTTCATTTTTTTAAAAAATTTCAGATAGATTGTTCATTGTTGCATCAATCAGTTTAACCCACTAACTCAAGGCTGATTAGCTTAGGCCATTTTTTTTTCTCTTCAAAACTCAATTTTAACTTTAAGTGAAATAGATTGGATTGCTAATTTTGACACCTCAAAATAAAATACAAAATTAAAAATACAAACTAGGGTTGAAGGGTAAAAGCCAACGGGTTCTGTTATTCACCGCTTCACGTTCATTCTGTCTCTCTCGGTCTCTCCTCGCACACCCAGCAGCACCGGCCCCCACTGTCGCCATCGGCGCCGCTAAAGGCCGTCGGCTCCACCCCCACTCATAGTTCCCTTCTCTTATCGTTTTTGAGCATCACCAGTTTCCTTCGTCTCACTCTCACACGAAAACCTAGTTCTCGCCGCAGGCTGCTCTCGTCAGTCGCTGCCCTCGCCGCCTCTGTTGTTGTCTCTTCCATTCACGGTAGGTGCTGTGCTCAATGCTATTGGTTTGATTTTATTATTCTGTTTTTGAGTCTGATACTCTGTTTTGATCTTTTGATAGTGTTTTGATTTTTTTTTTTTTTTTTGCTTCTGATATTCTCTTAATTTCAGTGTTAATTGATATCGATCATATTTTGTTTCTTTTACGTGATCCTGAATATTAATTGCAACACTCTTGCAGATCACAGATAATTGTGGCAAAGTGGATTATCTCCATTCTCTCTCCTGCTACCTTGTCCTTGACCGACATCAAAAGTTATTCTCCTACCTGGACCCTTTTCATCATCTGCAAGCACCAGCAAAGTCCCTTGCTATTTCTTTGGCAGAAAAACTGAACCACCCTAGTAAGCCACCACCTCTTACCCTTAGAAGCCATTACGTACTCTTCTCTTGAGCACAGCACAATAATGTATGCACCGCATGCCAGCTTTATAATCCAAAAATCATTGGTCCTAGCTTGCTTTTCATTTTTCAATCATTTTAATCATTATTTAATCTAATTTTGTGGCGGTGTTTGATTTTGCTTGGTAGCTAGCTTGTGTCTGTCAATTAAAAAAAAACGCTCAAGACGCTGCAGGGAAACCTCCATCCCTGTATTTGACGCTGCAGCTTGAGAGTTGTTGATATCACTCACTCCTCAAAGCGCAGAACACACACATTACGAAACACTATCTCTAATATCCATCGAGAGAGTGACACAAAACCCTGACCAAAACGACACGGTGGGATCTGTTTCCCCTCTCAGATTTTGCTGCAATGGGCAAGAAAAAGTTAATGCCTTTCCTCTTCCCTTTCTTCCCCTTCCCAAAATTTGAAAGCCAGTTTCTAATCACTGTTCTCACTTGTGCAGGTTAGATTCAAAGTCCGATCGCAAGTTCGAAAAGAAGGTCCAATTTTATTCCAGTAAGTTCCTGGATCAATTTCTAAAATGCTTTTCCCTACTTTTTATTTTTATTACTACTGAGAAAATAAAATAAAATAAAATGCCATTGCTGAGGTGCTAGGCTTATGTTAGGTATTATATCTGTCTTTTTTGCATGTGTATGATTGTGAAGTTTTACTGTCATTGGTGGCTTGCTGCATGTTGTGTGTCAATCTTGTTTAAATTTTAACTCCTTCCAATAATATCTTTTGTTATTGCAGAGGTGAAAGATGCTGTTACCTCCTTGAGTGCCCAAAAGTCTATTACTAAGGTGAGAATCTTATTTCAATGCTATTACTCTTCTTAAGGTGGATTCATTGAACTGTGGAAAGACCTCACTTGGTTTGTAAAATGGCTAAATAACTGTATTATGCCAGGTATTACAAATCATTGGTTTAAAATGTTATATTGTTCATGGACATGCTGAAGACTTTTCAGCTATGTTCTTGTTCTCCACTTTACAACTTCAGACAGGGAAAGACTGGGCATTCTGTCGTATGTTGAATACACATGCTTGCTCTCACAGTCATAATTGGGCATTCGTGTAGTTTTGTTGCTGAAAGAAATATTAGGATGATATCGGAATCTTGTTCGTGATGCAACATACAACACTCATTTGATGTGGCCATACATCATAGGGCTTAAAGAACACACGAGGACATTCTTTAAAAGTAACTTGTTGTATTGATTTATATGAAAAGATGATGATACAAGAGGGATCTATATGTATTTATAGGATTGTAATGAAAACTGACTAATTGACCAACTGACTAATCTCAACTAATATAACTAACAATGAGTAACGGAGGAGTTTCTAATTTCATTTTAAAAAGCATGTATACTCTTCCTACAAGTAATTGTGATGAAATGTTGTGTACACAGTTGATGCATTGGCATAAGATGACTTGGATACCTGTTTAATATTGATTTACAGGACACCGGATTTGAGACTTATAGAAATTTAAAATAGAATAACGGTTTATATTTTTTTCTTTTCTTTTTAAAGCTAGACTTTCATGTTCCAATGTAATGTAGCAAACTTTTGAACTATCTTGAACTGATGGCTTATCTTTTATGGATTTTATCAGTTTTCTTAAATATTTTGGATGAATCTTTATTGAGGATGTCCTGAAGATTTGATTGCTGTGTTGTTGTACTAACTGAGTTTTGTTTCATTTAAGAGATATGTGCTCCTCTTGTTTTATCACTTTTATGTGTCCTGTGTTATTGATTTTCTGAAAATGTTATCTTTTGTCAGAAAAAGAAAAAGAGCAAACAACAAAGGCGGCAGAAGAAATTGAAGGCATATAATCTATCTTCACTTTTAGAGTCCCTTCCTGAGGTGAAGGCATCAAAGAAACCAGGTTGTGAGAATGACAGGAAACTTACGTGTAAATCCAGGCAGATGTTAGTGTGAGTGTTTCCCATCATTATTCAATATTGCATTGCAAACTTATCATTTGATATGTAAGATTGTATTTGTAAATTGTAACCTGTTGTCCTTTTTCATCAGATTGACTGAAAGAGATCGAATTTCTGCTGTTCTCAATGATCCTAACTTTCAAGTGGATCCCCTGTCTGCCATTCATCAATATATACAGAACAATCAACCGGTAGTAGAGGAACAACCCAAGAAAAAAGTGAACAAAAATGGATCCAGGAAGAAGAAGAAATCAAAGGCTTCAACTGGGCTACAATCTATGGAAATGTAGTGTCTTTGTGTGGCTGCTATAATGATCTGCCTTTTTGAAGGTCTTTCCATAATTTTACTACTTCTGGAAAACATTAGATTTCTCGAATTATGAATGCAAAAAACAATGACTATGGTAATTGGTCACTCTATTTTGATAGCTCGCAGTATTTATTGAATAGGTGACTGGCTTTCCTGCTGAGCATAGCAACTTAATGTAGTTATTAGGAACACATGAAACTTCCCAATTTCCCATCGAGCAATTTTTGATGAACATTGAAGGGTTCTTATAAAGAAGAGAGATGGTTCATTTTAGGATTGTGACCATCTTTTGATAATCAAGGCATCAAATGTTTTAAATTCATTTTTTGCCAGTGCCTTTGACTATTGATGATTTTAAAAAGTGTTTCGAAAATTATTTTTCTTCTTAGTATTAGAAAATGTTTGTTAAAATTAGGAACACAAAACTATTGGTATGGGAAGGAGAAAGACTTTTTATTGCTTTATCCTACATCGTAGATAGTAAAAGCTAAAAAGATAACGTTTTTGTATTCTATACTCTGCGCATTACGAATGAAACGCATTGGGTGTGTTTGGATTAACATTGAAACCACATTGAATAGAGAAATTATGTGTTCCAATGCAAAAATTCAAAGCAACCATTACAATAAAGGTCTTTATTGGTGTTTTTTTTTTGTAGTAGTCATGAAAAATTGCTAGAAAATGTCACCTTATGTGTGTCAACACATCGGGGCTATGGTCCATTTAAGCGCTGAGGCCCATCTGTTCTAGCTTTCTAGATTTTTCGCTTTGGGTCACTTGATTAGTTGATTTCTCTCTTTGCTCTCAACTTTCAGCACTCGGCGTTTGTGATGAAGGAGAAACCATCACTCACCTCATTCTCTCTTTGCTCTTGTATTTTTAGTATACATATCATAAAAACAAAGTCAGAGACATGACTAAGATTATAATACAAGAATAAAGACATAATCATGTCTTTACGTTCCAATATCAGCCGTTTCTTTTTTTTTTTTTCTTTATAAAATTAGTGACCCTAAGCTAGCTAGCAAAAACATTCCAACTATATTGGCACCTTTTTGCTAACCAACTAGAGACACAACCAATAACATTAAGAAAAAAAGAAAGGAACAAAATACCACTGGGGGGTATTGAGCCAAAACACATGGACAAAATCAGGTGAATCTATAGAAAGTGAGCAAATTTATTGCGAAAACACTCGCTCCTAATAAAATCGGGAGCTGAGTCCCACACAAAAAACCCAATCGAGAAGCAACTCTTTTATTAGCAAGGAGATTGGCACAAGTGTTCCCTTCTAAAAATAAGCAAAACATGCAAAATCCTATCTTTACAAGATAATAAACAGTTTAACAACCAAACTCTTATTTTTCAGAACTAAATATAAAAGTTATCGAATGAGCATAAACAAGTTTGTTGAAGATGTATACAACATATAAATATTGAATCATATGCTTCATATAATAATAATTAGTTATTATATATTGTTACCAAGATAAAAATATATATATTATAGGATCATCTTATATGTTATTCAATAATTAGCTATTAACAATTTAACATGATATTGAAATTGAAAAAAAAACTCAATTAAGTCAAATTGGACTAACTCAGAAAAGGTCACTGGGTTTGACCAAATCCGACCGGGTCAATGCGGGCCAACCGAGTCGAATTCATATTCGATCCTTCACCTTAATTAGACTGTCCAGGCCACCTGGTCCCGATCGAATCACTCTGATTGACCAGGCGGGGGTGATTTTTATAACTATGATATTGATACAACAATTGTCACTAAGCACATATCCAAAGTGCAAGATGAGCACCCAAACATCTATATAAGAAATAGATTAACTTTTTTCAAACAATCATTTTATTTGCCTCTAAACATCTGTTGAAGTTTATGTTGTTTTAAATTTCAACTGTAGGATGTTACTAGCAAATCATGGATGCAGGCTAGCATGGGAAAGGGCTCGATGTCTCTCACCGTGCTAAGATAACGTGTTGCATCCGATATAGGTTTTTTTTAGATATGTGAGAGACTACCATGGGTATACATATACTGGATTAAATTAAAAAAGAAAAAAACACCAAGAAACACTGTTCTTCTCACTTTCGATCTCTGTCGCATAGTACCTTAACACGCCCACATCTTCGCCACCGCATCCCTCTTGCTCTCTTCGTCGTCTGACGTCAGCGACAATCTTGTGCCACTCTCCCTTCTTGATGAGACAGTACACCACAAACAATTAGGACACAAATATGAGATTTTTTGGTTTTCAGATCTAGAGCGTGGTGGAGGCCTTCAATAGAGTCAGTGCAGCCAATGATGTGTCGATGCTGATGAACGTGATGCGGAGTCCGCAGATGTACGATTTGGTGAGGTCAACCTCGCGATTCTCCAAAGAATGTTTACCCTTTCTTTCCTCAACATCTCCGGGATCAGAAGGGAGGGAGAAGTAATCACATATCTAGAAAAGAGGAGTGCGAAAGGGAGCAAAGAGAAGTGCAAGAGGGAGAAAAGGAAGAAGAGAAAAAAGACAAAGGATAACTTTGTTTTCTTTTTTTTAAAAGCCACTTTGATAAGTTCACATGTCCTCATTAGATAATTTATCATATAAAATTATATTAATATATACAAAACAATTTAGAAGAATACATAAAAATAAGCGTGATCCGTGTAAGAACCTCTTTTTTTTACTGCCCACAACTATAGATGTGTTCATTTCTTTTATGGGCTACAACGGGTACGCTTTCTAGATAGGCGTATTGGTCATAACATTTGAATTTCTCTACATTTCACGTTTCTGAAATGAATTCTATAAAATATTTTACATTTTCAGGTGGTGGACAAAAATGGCCTTGTTGTAACTCACTCTCGTCTTCAATGAGGTATGCTTTTTTTTTTGGGGGGGGAGAGTATGCCAATATGATCTTAACCACGTACTTCCATACATCAAAGGTCAAGCCCTTACAAAGCAAAGCCAATGAGTTAGTTCGGCTTTCTTGATGTCCAAAGGTGAAGACAAGTAGAGAATTTACCTTGACCGGAGCACCTTTTCTTTCCTCCGCTGGCATGAGGAAAGGGTGCATACCACTAGCTCTTATTGTGAAAATAAATTTTTTGATGCATTTTCCCTTTGAATGAGTAGATCTTCCAGCCCCGGTGCCTACCTTTCTCAATGCTCCTAAAGTCCGAAAAGGAGATTGAGAAGACAAGGGGCACAAAAGTTAAGTTACAGAAATGGTATCCAAGAAAAAGAATACGTCGAACCCCTGCATGATACAAGAAAGCCTATATTTTCATCTGGTCCAATAGATGTAACTGGCATCTTTCAGGTCAAGTCTGAAGCCATCTCTAATGCCGGACACTTCCTCTTTTTTTTTGTGCTATTCCTAATCTTGAAATCCAAGCCTCACCTGTCCCATGTTAGGGATCCTATTCTACTTGTGGATATCTAATGCTAGATGGTTTAATCCTTAATAGCCATAGAGTGGCTTACCCTTAAAGACATCTGTGAAAACCCCTGAAAGTTTGTCTTCTTTCAAGATCGATTCAAAAGGCCAGTGAAAATACGTTGATGGAGAAATGAAACAAAACCACACCGTATCAGGCCAATAGACCTTCTTTCTCTTAAAGGTTATCTCCTACCATTTATTTTTCGGACTTCTTCTTCTTTTTGGTTCTTCCTCTGTTAATCTGCCTCAGACATAATCATCACAATCGCGAATGTCCCACCCCTAATTCCTATTTAGTCTGCCCTCTAATGTAATAGAGGGGTGTCATTCAAGTAATAGGCAACAATAGGAAACTCCCAGTCAACAAGTTAGGCTGTCAGTCTCCTACTCCTTTCAATGTCTGCTCCTCTTATGAAAAATAGGAAGTTGGACTTAGAATTTGCTTATTCAATCTCTTGTCCATAGTAAATATCACTCCACCAGGGCTGTTTGCTTTTGCGAAGTAAGAAGGATTTATAAATGCACTATGCTAATCATCACCATTGAGTGCTGGAGCAAGAATTCTATGAACAAGGGAGTTAGACTTTCTAAAAAGTCACTGAAATCAAGTACATTGAGATTGAGAGATCTTCAGATTTTAGGTCTATATGTCGCGCATTGATGTGTTGCAAACACATCTTAGTTTTAGGATAGTTTTAGGTTATATTTCGATCAAATCATTAGGTATTAGATTAGTTATAGGCTAGTTTGTTAATTATATTTGATTATAGATCATTTCATTACCAAGATGCGTTTTCAGGGCCAAAAAGGAGGAGAATAAAGCAAAAGAAGAAGAAAAGCAGGTCAAAGGTCTCGCGCGGTTCGCGCCAAGATCCGCGCGAGTCGCGCCACATGCAAAAATACAGTGCCCAACTCGAAGACTCCACACGAATAGCGTGGATGTTCACGCCAGTAGCGCCATCCATTCGAAGCTTCCGCGTGATCAGCGCGGTGCCCGACGCCAGAAGGTGTGAAGGCAGTTCTGATTCGTGCTATCCGCGCGATTAGCACGGAATTCCGCGCTACCAGCGCCAGTAATTCGAACTTGTGGCGCGATTAGCGCCACAACCCACGCGATCAGCGCCATAAATACGCAGTTTCCTGATTTAAAAAGATTGAGTTCGAAATTGGGCACAGAAAGAGGCTTTGTTACTCTAATTAAATTCATCTATAAAAGAAAGCCTTCTGGACTGAAGAAAGACACTCTCTACATCATCCAACATCATCTCCATACTTCCCTACATCATTCTAAACCCTTGGAAGTCAAGAATCAAGGCTAGGTCACTGCAGAATCATGTTTTATTTGACAGCTTTGGTTTCTTTGAAGCCTATGGCATGCTAAATTTTGTATTGTGGGAGGGCCATGAACTAATGTAAACTCCTCTGTAACTTGACTGGAATTGAATGAGAATTCTTATTGTTTTATTTTACTCCGTTCTTCATTGTTTTATTCTTATTTAGAATTGGCTATTCTATTTAGGTATTGAGGGTTAGGATTTGCAATGGGGACGTTGGGATTCTAATTTCTGACCTTAGTAAAATAACAGTTATTCATTACCTAGGGATAGAGATGCGTGGCTGCGGAACCTTATAATATAGTCTTTTACATGCTTAACTTGATAGAATTCACCAAGGAATTGGGTTTTTGATTCAGGTTAAAGGGTTAATTCACTAAGGGATTAAGGATTAACTAAAGTAGAAAAGATTTATTCTCTGAGCAATAGGAAATAACAACCCTCATGATATAGTCTTTTACATGCTTGACAAGAATTGCTAAGGAATTAGGATTGTTGTTAAAGGGTTAAATTGCTAAGGAATTAGAATTTACTAAAATAGAAAAGATGTATCATTGAGTGATCAAACTTGATAAACCAGTTAAGTGAAAGAGGTAGGGAACATTAGTGATTGTGCCTGACCATAATTGTCTCTTCCATTGGTAACACTCCGAATTATTTACTGCATTTCCTTTATAGTCTGTTTTTACTTTCAAACACTCAACACACAACAATTCTTCACGAATAATTTCTTTTTGTTTCCAATTGCATTGACTGAATATTACTATGAATTTCACCCCAATCCCTGTGGAGAACGATACTCTACTTACCCACTTTATTACTTGAAAATGAGCGGTGCACTTGCCGTAGTGTGCGGTTATCGCAACACGCATTAGTCTTATACGTTCCCATCGATACAAGATTCGAAAATGATTTGTTGGAATCTTTGCTTTGACTTTGGAAGGGGAAGAAGATCTACTTAACCTATTCCTCCTTACTCTAACAAGGAAGCAAGTCAACTACCTACAATTGCGGTCATTCTCGCTATCTCTTTAGTTGTCGCCCCCTATTTGCTCATTCGCAATTACTACAAAGTCACCTTCTATCTAAGGGGGCTTATGAACTTATAAACTTTTTCTTATGTTATGGGGTCGTGAAGAACTTCGTTGCCAACCCTAGTCAGCAAGATGAAATGAAAAAGTCCTTTCTAATAAATAAGGTAAGCTTCATAGCTCCAACATTTTGACTTGTGTGTTTAGCACTTTGTCTTTCTGCTGATCCGACAAGTTCCCAAAATGAAGAAACCCCTCACGTTCATTTAGTTTGTCGCGATGAGCCTTGTCATCTAGTAAAGGAAGGGAAAGGTTAGGGTCAGGGGTTGGGTTCACAGTGGGCAAGGACGATGTTATTCCCCCCAGATGGCGTGCCTTCGGTTTCAAAAAACAATGGAAAGAATCATCACCAATAGTGAGACAAGAAAGAGAATGTACAGTCTGATTGCAAAGAAGCGAAGGACATGGGTTATGAACTTGAGGAGCCTGTCGGGCTGAAGTGAAGAACAATTGAGGCAGAAAAGTACCCCTCGAGCTACATCTAAGTGAAGAAGAAAGGGAAGCTTGGCTTGCCTGCCAGTACGTACGTTGATCTCAGAAAACATAGGCTTAGGCTACTTGCCAACTCCGCTCCCTGTGCCGAAAACTTTGTCAGACACTAAAAGTTCTGTTCAGACCATCAAAGATCACTAAAGCACCTTTGGTATGTATTAGAAACTCCATTTCGCACTGCTGCTGAGTCATCAGACTTATCCACCAAGGGATTCGTGGAAGCAAATTCTCCTTGCAGGAAACACTCCTTTCAAAGATGAACCTACACTATATCACCTTCTTTGAACTTAGAAAATTTTCAGTGCTTGTTAGCTTGAGCTTGATGCTTTTTCTCATTTTGCTTAGAAATTTTCTCGCTCATGCAACTTTTTAATTTTCTTCACCCGCATCTCCACTAAAGTTGTGAGTAGCTGGAAGTGGAGCTAAGTCTAGAGGACTCTCGGGAATTTGGCCATAAATAGCTTAAAAAGGACTACTTCCACTAGCTTTAGAAAAGAATAAGAATAACATAAGTTATTGAGGGAGATCTTTTAACTCTCTCTCGATGCAATAATAGTAAGTCTAGTGACTTCTTGATAGCATTGGTCTCGAAAAGCCCTCCCTCAGTACTGGGCTAAGGAAAGAAGCGATTCCACCAGAGTGAAATATCGTACTTATCCCAACTCTCAAGGAAGATTCAAAGTAGGTACCTATGTCATGCTGAATTTCAAAGTAGTTTTGAGGTAATCGATGGAGTATTGCCTAGAAGCGTCAAAGACAATGATATATTTCGATGTCAGGCATACCTTTCCAATACCAACAGCAGCTCCCGCTGAAGCAATTGTAGCAGCTTTGGCACCTATTATTTTTATTCAGACAACGGTTTCACTCGTAGCCTCAAACCTAAGCTTTCAGGCTTCGAGCTTTGATCTTTGAACAATGAATAAGAGAAACCATTCAAAAAAGGTTAATCAATCAGGAATGCGTCTAGCCACTGTGATCTGCTACAACTCACACAAAGACTAGATTCAACTTCTAACTAATAAGAAAGGGTGGAGGGAGAAAAGAGGACAGGGGCACTCCCCGCTAACCAAAGTCTATTAGAAACCACCATCTTTATCAAAACTGTCCCATAATTTTCTTTATTAAGATTGTGGTCCATTCATTCAGATATCCTTAATCACCATGTCTATGACAAATGAAGTGAACTCTAGATTGACTCTATCAACGATTCCATAAAAGGATAGGAAAGCTACCTTAAGAAGTTCATTTCCTCCATCCCTATAGGCATAGGCATAGACGAAGAAAGCAAAAGCATAGGAGGAGACTGAATGAAGGATGCATCTTCTTAGCTCTTTGTTTTCTATCTTTTTTAAAAGTCACTTTGATAAGTTCACATGTCCTTATTAGATAATTTATCATATAACATTATATTAATATATACAAAACAATTTAGAAGAATACATAAAAAAATGAGCATAATCCGTGTGAAGGCACGAATATCATCCTAGTGTATATATAAAGAGGGAGGTGAGAAAACAAGAGCATCACAAAAAAGAAAATTTATCTTTTATAGTAGATAAAATTTGACCAAGTAACACTAATAAAAAAAGTCAAAATATTAGAATATATATATATATATATATATATATATGTTAGACTAACCCACAAGTGAAAAATTCATCCCAATTTTTTTTTATCAAAATAAAAGATAAATATTCTAATTAAAAATAATTTAATTACTCTTCATCTAATTATTAATACAAGACTTATTTTCATCAAAACTGTTATAATATACAAAACTATCCAACAAATTTGCCCACAACATAATTCTCTTGTACGTACAAGAATTAATTAGACAAATTCTTAATTAATTATATAACATTTTAAGGGCTTAAATATATTTTACTCCCTTCAGAATAAGTGAGTTTTGATTTTAGTCGTTATAATGTTTTTTCTTTGATTTTATTCTTTAAAAAAATCTGAAATAATTATTTTTGTTCTCTATTATCATGGACACACGCTTATATATTTATATTTTTAACAAAAAGATTAAATAACCATTTCAGATGACATCCAGTATTATGTCTCTCATACTTTTCCTCAACCAAAGATACCATAATAATTCCAATAGTAGTATGGATAACATAAAGAGTAAGACGGAATGACCAAATTTTTTAAGGATTAATACTAACAGAAATCTGAAATCCGACCGCATAGAGTGAGACACACACGGTCACTGCCCAGATTGCTCCACAGAACAAAGAACACAGACATCAGCAAGGTCAAAAAAATTGTTTCGAATGGCAAAAGAAGATGAACAACAACCACCCACTTCACCGATGCACCCACCTTACGCTTACACCATAATTCTGAACATCTTCAGCAAGAGAAGAACATGGGCGTGTCTATTTTTATTGGTCTACGGCACCCTTTTGACTTCTTCGTGGAATTTCCTCAAATCCACGCTTTCTTGGTACAATCTGCAGGTTGAGTCCTCCACCACCTCGGCGTGGCCTGCACTCTATGCTTCGGTGCTTCTGGGTACCGTGTTTGGGATGCTTTCGATGGTGGCGGCGCTGGTGGTTATGGTTCCCGCGCTGGTGGTGACGTGGATCACGATTGTGGTGCTTCTGGCCTTCTTTGGGAAGCCTAAGAGGACCCTTGTGGTGGAGGGGAGGAAGATTACGAGGGAGATTTTCGGGTTTGTGATGAGGACTTTGCTCAAGGAAGGGAATTTTGTGGCTGCGGTTTGTGCTGTTTTGGGGTACTTTGCTCTTGTTAGAAGGAATGGGACTCAAGGTGGGGTTGTTGTTGTTGATGAATCGTGAGTGATTGGTGTTTGGTGGAGTGGTGGTTACATGATTTGTTAAAGTGTCTTAATTTAATCTCCTTTTTTCGTGGGGGGCTTAGAGTAGAGGTTGATTGCAATAGGTGAAAGATGGAACTTTGCAAAATGTTACTTACTGAGATATGTGTAGATGCATAGCTACTTGATGATGACAGGGTAAATCCCTTCTTGTGTATGCTCTTGATTATTCGTTAATTTTTACTACCACTTACAAGCTGCTTTTTTTTTCTTCTTCTGAATTTATAGATATGTGATTGTGCTACTGAAGTTCTTGTACTCAATTTTGCTAATTGTTTATCAAATGTTTCTGAATTTGGAGTGTTCAACTTTGGATTATCTGATCGAGCAAGCATTTGTGCCTTTTAGGTTTTACGCTTGAGGGATTGTGGACAGTACGATTGAGGATGGTTGGGTCTATGATCCTCGGACCCAGTATAAATGGTTTCTAGAGGGCATACTCAATAAATAGGAGTGACCTCTTTTGGACATGTCAGGTCAAACATAGTAGAGCTCTGTGAGATTACGTATATTATTCCTGATATTGTATTTAAAATTAGAATATCCTGTTTCCTATTAATCAGTAATTGATTGATCTTGTAATCTCCCAAGCTCATTGATATTACTTGAGTTCACTGGCTTTAGGAATTTTCAGCGAGTGAATTTGCTAGCGTGAATAAATCAAAACTTAGAACCCAAGAGGGGAGGGGCGGGGTGGTGAAAATATCTGAGGTGGGGGGGATCTTTGGTATGAGTATTCTAGTCAAATTAGGGAGTTGGGTGAAAATGACTTCACTGAGAATCTGATTAGAGTTTTCAAGTTAGCTAAACCTATTGAGAAGACAAAGGGTTGTTCCTTAGTTGTCAGGCCTAGACAGCAGAAATACCATGTTGTCTCTAGCAAAACATGAATTATTCAGAAACAACTTCTATTGGAAGCCAAGTTTTGGTTGGAACATCCTTAGAATAGCAAAGTTAATCATTGGACCATTGCCAAATTATTTGGTGATAACAAACAACCACCCATCTTACCACACTTGTGGCCATGATTTCACATTTTCACCAAAGATATTACCAACTAGTCAATGCTGTTATCAGTATCTGAAAATAAATGTTTCTGACAAAGATTCTATGTATGGACCCCTTGGCATAAGATATGTGGGCTGTTGATATAAGGAAGAGAGAGAGAAAGAGAGAGGGGGGGGAAGGGGGGGGGAATATATGGTTGTGAACTTGTGATGAGATGTCTGTAAATAACAACATATTTGGCATCTGAATTCTGAATATTTATTATTCTAAATTCCTGACAGGGTTTATTTCACTGATATTAGGGTCAATGAAGTTGTTTTGAAAGGTATCTACCACCAGATTATTTACTCCCAATTGTTGCAAACATCATGGAGAAACGCTTTCCATCTCATCACTTTATTTGTCCTCAATTTTCTTCTTTGCTCTACTAGCCCAAATACCCCTAAAACGGAGTAGCTAAATTACTTGGAAAATGGGGTCCAAATCTTATTTGTAAAGATATAATATTTGAATTTGGAATTTGGTGTCTTCTTGCACATGCCCAAGTGCCCAACCCAACCACACTTTTGTTGCAGATTATCTTTGATTGCTACTTCTTCTGCAAGCAAGCAAGACAGACCAGAAAAGATTCATTTGCTCCACTTGGACTCCAAATTTTCTTTTTCCCTTTTCTTTTTCAATTTTGGTCAAAAAATTGATAGTATTATCAAAGTGTACCTTTCTACAGTTCTATCAGTACTGGATTCGTTGTATCATTGTATGTGATTTTTATTTTTATTTTTATTTTAAAGTGGACATAACTAAGTTTACCAGCATGTTTGACAATACCTTAATCTGTAAAAAAAATAATAGTTTTCTGAAAATCCTTTTATACATACAAAGAAGTAATTGTTATTTTTTAGATAAGAAGCACCAAATCTATCATAGTATATATAGATTAATCAGAAGTAAATAAAATAATGTAAAAAGGAGACAAGTCTCCGTAAGGACAAAAATATATATTCTGGTTTTAGTTAAAGAGTGGAACTACCCTCAACACCCAAAAGCCGAATAAAAGAATCTACTAATCTGCACAGAATCAATCATTAAAAAAATAACCACAAGTAATTGTATTCCTTTCTTAAACGTATAGATCTAGAGAAACTTTATACTGTTAATTGTTTCTTTGCTTCATTCTAGTGGCAAGTGTCCCAGTGCCTGTTGTCATTACAATATACTGAAATAGGTAAAATTAAGCATGTGATGTATTGCAGTTTTACCGACACTCCCTTATTTCTACAATTTTGTTTTATGGGGGTCCATTAATAATAAATTTTGTTTGAACAAAATTTTTGATAAATACTTATTAGAAAAAAAAAGTAAAATGAATAAATTTAGAAGCTAAAATCGGCACCTTAGTTCTTGGAGAAGATGAATGAATGTTTTTATATATAAAAAAAATTAAGTGCATGAGATGATTTAGTTTATAGGAGAATTTTGGTTCATTTTATCATTTTTTTCCATATAGATAACTTATCAAAATAAAGTCTAACTATACATAGATTTGGACTTGGTAAGAGTTTAGAAAAATAAGCCCAATGTAAGCCTGAAAATGAAAGGTACACTAAATCACTAATAAGTCATAACTAATGACTAATAAAAAATACAAATGGTCATTTTGTTTATTTTAAAAAAGCGGTTTTTCAGTTTTTGGTTGTTTTGGGGTCCTTAGATTTACCATAGTGATTTCTCCAGTTTCATGAATTTTCTATGGTCGTTGGACTAGGGAGTTTCTTTGAAATTGTTTTAGACATTAATGCCCTAAAGACTCGCAATGCAATGGTCAAAAGTCAAGCATATGATCACTCATAGACCAAGCCAAACCAAATTGGACATATACAAGTGATATATATATATATATATATATATATATATATATATATACACACACACACCAAAAGAGCAATAATGGCTGCAACGTTATTGTCACGCTGTGAGTTCAAAAAATTAACAAGTGAAATAGAAGGTCTTGACTGAAATGGAAGTGCACAATACGGTCAACACATGCCATATGCAGTGAAGAATCTGAATTATTTTAAGTTGTTAACCCTTGATCTCATTATTTTAAATTCTTAACCAATAAAGAAAACGGGAAAAACAAAACAAGAATTTTTTTCTCTAAATTATGTCTGTGTCACTTGTTGAGATATTTTGATTGTTTCCTATTTTTAAAAGGTTGTTACTTATTCTTTAAAAAATCGCTCCAAAGTGGTCCCTCCGTTAAAGTTATTTGTTTGTCATTTAAGTGCAAATGTACGTGGCTCCAAAAATGAGAAATCAAGTGAAAAGTTATGTTATTTGAAGGGATCAAATGAAAAACTCGTGTATTAAGTAGTAGAAAATATCCAATCATTACTTGACTATTGTAATTTGTGTTTAACTTGAAAAAATTAATTTTAAAATTAGCATATTTCTTAAAAAAAAATACTTTTTTTTTTGTAACAAGAGCATAAAGAAAGCAACAACATCAACATCAACATCAACAACACCTTTAGCTCAAGTTAATTGGGGTCGGTGATAGATGAATCCAATGATAAATCAGAAATAAGACAAAGAAAAAGAAAGAGA
Organism: Glycine tomentella; assembly: GCA_007407185.1. Classification (NCBI taxonomy): domain Eukaryota; kingdom Viridiplantae; phylum Streptophyta; class Magnoliopsida; order Fabales; family Fabaceae; genus Glycine; species Glycine tomentella. The sequence goes on from PYAF01001915.1 coordinate 94,148, forward strand.
GAATGGAAGAAAAAGTGAGAATAAGACAAAAGAGAGAAAAACAAAAACTAAAATAAAAGAGGGTGAAAGGAGGAGGAGAGAAATGAAGAGAAAAATAACTAAAAAAGATAAAACGACTAGAACATAGAAATACTAATACATAAAGAAAGCAGGAAAAAAAAACTAGAGCCTTGAGAAAAGCACTCTATTAGTGCCCGCTTGCAAATGAGACAAAAGCTCTTTAGGAGAATCCTAAATCACATGCCACTAATCTAAAGCCCTTGTCCCCTTCTTAGCCAAAATGTTTGAACACTTATTCCCTTCTCAAAGAGTGCGATGCAACGAACAACTCCAATCCCACCTAAGAAGTTCTTGAATCTATTGAACTTCACTACTAAATGCATGGTGCATCTCCAGCTCTTTCTCTCTCTCAACAAGCTGAACAATCATCATAGAATCTGAGAAGCAAATAATATTTCTATAACCCCTTCCTGGCAAAGAAGCATACCTCGAAACAAAACATTTAGTTCTAAAAATAGTATATATGTATTCTCAATACTTCCATAGAACCCTTTTAACAAAACTCCTTTGTGGTCACGACAAAGGCCTCCAACATCCCCATAGTCAAGATTCCCCTTAACACTCTCATCTACATTCAGTACTAGTACTCCTTCGTGAGGAGTGATAGAGTGCTTTCAGTTGAGTATTTTTCTATCTTTCTTAGCTTATTTGACCTCTCTTGGACCTTTATTTTCCTATTCTAATTCAGTTTTCGGCCTAGGCAAGTAAGTGGGCTTAATTGCTAAGTTGCGTATTTTCGGATTTTTGGCTCACTTGACGTATCTGACTTGTGCAGGACCTATAGGGTGCTACCGATCTCCGAATGGAGCGTTCTAGGAGTCCCTGGAAAGATAAAGAAAAGATCTACAAGTTTGATAGAAATAGCCCGAGGCAAATTCTGTTATTTAGAGGATTATTTTAAGCTTTGAAGTTAGCGCCTCTGCACTTGTAATTTTGGGCTGCGAATTTGACTTTCATGGTTGTAAATAGCAAATAATTAGATTGTTGGGTTTGTTTGTGGCCCATTTTATTTTCAGAACTCAGTCACTACATATATTAGTGACTTTAGTGAAACTTGGAACACACTTTTCATTTTAATAAAGCAGTTTTACATTTCTCTCTTTTAGGTTTTTAGGATCAAAATCCTTGCTCTCATTTTCTCTCTACTGTTCTTCCTTGTTCTTCATTGTTCTTCATTTTCGTTTTTCTGTTCTTCCATGTTCGTGCACTCAATCCATGGGGCTTTCATTGATGATGATCATGAAAGGCTAAATAACCAATCAATCCAAGGAACCAACCTAAGCACAAGGAGAACTGGAGTTCTGGTTTAGTATTTCGAATTCTACTTGAATGTTCATCTTCTTCTTCAATTGCTATTCTGTTTTCCATGATTATGAATGTGTTTAGGATTGAAAGCGGATTAGGTTATGGATTCATGCCTAATTTTGAATATTAATCACAGAATAATTGGATGATATTTTAATTAGGGTTGTGGTTTCAATTAAATTAGGGGTTAATTCGATTGAACAACTTCTAATGAGATTGAATGAATGTTCATGATAGGATAAATTTCTGAGAATGATGATGATTCGAATTGCTTGGTTTGGTGAATTGGATTGATGCTTCTCTAATCTGTTTTACTCACTTGTTGATAATCTTGTTAATTTTTGCACTGTTCTTTAATTTTAGTTTACGTTTTTGCAAGTTTTCCTTACGCACACAAACTGTTTGATAAAATCCCCCTTTCTATTATTAGTGATTTGAAGCTAGAACCATATTGATAAGTGTCTCTGAGTCGACCTAGGTTAATCCTATTCTACAGAATTAGCTTAGTAAAATTGTTTTGTTGCGTGTCGACAACGTGATATCAAGGAGGAACCAAAACATCAACCTAGAAGGGCGCTAATCCCCAAAAAGAGGTCCAAAAGCAGCCTTAGTTTGACAAAGCAAAGAATGAAGCTTAGCTTGTAACACACTAACCTGTTGCACCATTCCTTCAAAAATGGTCATGTTGCACACCATCCAGATGGTCCACAAAATAATAGGAACCAAAATACCCAAACATTTAATCTACTCCTAAATCCAATCCTGAATCAGATCAATCATGTTTGCAACCTAGCCCCACCAAACCCATAAGTCTGTCAAAAACTAGCTGCCTGCATGCACGTAAACAAGAAATGAACAATAGTCTCCTGATTACCATTACACCTCAGGCACTCCTCGTCATTCATAATCCCTCTATGCCTTAACACACTCCTCACAAGGATTACCCTATGACATAGTTGCTAAGTAAAGAACTGAATAGACATCATTACCTTTAACTTCCAAATCCACTTTCACTCTTGGGTGACCTGTAAAGCTTCACTATCACCCCCAAGATAGTAATACACACTTTTAGTTGAATACACACCTTCCACCCTTTGATTTAGGCCCAAATCTCGGGCATTTGATCCACAAATATTGGAGAGATATTGCTTAAAACTCTCCACCACCTCTATAGGAAGCCTCGTGAAAAAAAGACTCTACATTCCACCTATCTTCCACCCACACATCCTTTACTTTTAACCCCACATCATGGATATCAATCCAAGGGACTTGACAAGCTATTGGAGTTCTAGTTGCCCAAGCTTCATTCCAAAAATCTGTTTCCATTACCCAACTTCACCTTAAAACCTATTTCAAACACTCCAGTGACTTCAAAATCAAGTTCCAAGTAATTGATCCCCTCTTCTCTATGGCCATAAATATGTTCATATCCAACAATTATTTTGCTCGCAAAATATTAGCCCACAATTGGTTAGACGAGTTCAGTAGCTCCCATACCAGCTTACTTAGCAAGGCAATATTCTTGTTTCTTGCAACATGCACCCTAATACCACCTTGATCCTTTCGCTTGGTAACCATCCCTCAATATACCATGTGGACACCCTTCATCTTGTTCCCCTTCCAAATGAAACCCTTAATGGTTTTGTCAACAAAATCGCAAATATATTGGGGAACCATTGAATGCATCCCGTACAAAGGCAAGGACGCTATCATTGCATTCTTCAGATTCAATTTCCCCGATTTGTTTAAAAGCCTACATTTCAAAACACTCAGCTTCCTAGTAACTTTATTAACCAGCTCCTGAAAATCTGCCCATGATACATCTTGAAACCCAAATACTTACTTAAATGTTTAGTAAACTAAATATGAGTTTGCCTCAAGAATCTTCTCTTTAACACATGTCGTCACCCCTCTTGACACAAAGGCTCTAGACTTCTCACGATTCACTTTCATGCTCGAGCACACACAAAAGAATGAAATCACCTCCCCAATAACCAAAGCCTGATCAGGTCTTGCCTTCACATAAAACAACACATTGTTTGCAAAAAAAAAAAAATAAAATAAAAATATAAGGCCCATTCCTCAAGATCTGAGTAGGAATTCAATGCCTTTTTTTCCACCTCTTTTGTTACCATAGCTCGTAACCTATCCATGCATAACATGAACAAGTATGGCAACAAGGGGTCTCCTTGACGAAGCCCCCTTATTGGCTCAAAGTTTTCCAATCTACTTCCATTCCAAAGAAGGGATATACTCGTAGAACAAATGTCATGCATAACTGAGATACAATAACCTCTGGGAAGCCAAACATCCTCAGAGTTTGCTTCAAAAATTTCCAATCTACTTGGTCATAAGTCTTCTAAGGGTCTAGCTTAAATATCACATCCCTATCCTTTTTCTTGGACTTCCCCATATGATGCACAATCTCTTGCAAGACGGTAGCGTTACCTTTAGTCCCTTGTCTCGAGATAAAGCTACTCTGATGAGGACTGATTATCTCTTGTAAATAAAGGTCTTAATCTACTTATAAATTCAATATCAACTTACACATTCAACAAACTTATAGGCCGAAATTGTTTAAAGCACGTCGGAGCATCGTCCTTAGGAATAAGAACCATCACAACTCCTGCCACCCTAGCATCAAACATGCCTCTCAAAAGCTTTCACCACAAACTGCCATACCTCATCCCCTACTACTTCCCAATACATTTTGAAAAATATTAGTTGATAACCATATGGCTCTGGAGCCTTATATGACTTCATTTGTACGAAAAAATGGGCTTGATAATACTTTAGTGCTTCACTCTTCAGGACCTTCACATCCGTACACCATTCCCCAAAAGGCAAATGAAACTCATGGATCTTATTATGTTTTCTGCACACTACTGTTTACGCATGAAAAAAATGTCATATTTCTACTACCCAACCTTATCCACTTCTCACGTGACTTCTGAAACCAAAGGGTTTCCTCTTGGAACAAAATCTTTTCATAGTTGCTTCTGAAGATATATCAACCGAGTTGAGTCTACTCTTTCCAAAGTCCTTTGAATACCTCTGGGACAGGCTTCTATCTCCTTATTCCTTCTCACTATACTATTAAAAACATCCTTATTAAACTTCAAGGAATATTCTAAAACATTAGTTAATGTTGTCACAACACTACCCTTCTCCTTATTCCACGCTTGATTAACCTCCCTATTATTCCTCATGGGTGCACCCATAGCTTGAAACCGGAAAGGTTTATTTCCTCGTTTGGACACTAGATTACTACATCAAAACATAATCGACTTATGATCTGAATGACGCCTTACTAGATGTTCCACTATGGCCTCTAGGAATGCTAGCCTCCACTAAACATCACTCAATCCGCTATCCAGTTTCTTGGTCACCAACAGACCCCTTATACATCTCTTTCGGCACATGTATTTGCTTCCAAAGAATTTCAGATCCAAAAGTTCACAGTAATATAGACATTGTTTAAATTTTGTGAATCTTAACTGCGAAAAGACCCTCCCTTCTTGCTTCGACGGGATAAAAGTATCATTAAAATCCCCTACTAACATCTAGGGCAATTGAACCCTACTCCTTAACTCCTCCAAATACCTTCGTAAAACCTTCCTAGTGGAAAACACCGGGCTTGCACAAACCAGAGAAACACCACTCTTGCCTCCCCTTGACCAACTTCAACGTCACACATTGAAGCATAGACTCCACCAGAGAAATTGAGAAAATTTTCCCTTTTATGACATATACCCCAAATACCTCCTGAGTGCCCTTTTGCCTCATCCACCCTAATACACTCATACCCCATCTTATCCCAAAATCTCATCGACTTAGCAATCTCAATAGAGTCTCGTACAAAAAAATCACATTAGGGTGATATCTTGCAATCAACTCCCTAACATTTTGATGACTATTTCTACTCCCTAATCCCCTTACATTTCAAGACTGTACTGAACATTCTTTGAATCCAATCATTATAACACTTGATTAGATTTGAAATAACTCCCTAAATTGCACTTATCCTGGACTAGCATCTGCCACCAATTGCTTTCCATCTACAACACCTTTCGTAGCATGAGACACATTATTTCCCTCTTCCCTACTCACTATCTACATCTCCCTACGTGTATCCAGTGATTCTAGCTCCTCCAACAAGCCTTATATTAGTAAGAAGATAGGATTTGCTTATCAAAATAAGCAGAAAACTATTTTTTTTAAGTAGAAGCAATTTATACTTTCGACAAACACTCTAAAAAAACATAAAATTGTTTAATTTATTAAAATAAGTATTTTTCAACAAATAAATTTAAACAAACATACTTTAATTTAGAGCTAAAAGTGTTGAAAAATAAACAAGAGACTAAAATGAGATGGTGAATTGTGGCATAGTTCCTCCATGTATCAAAGCACCATTGGGACATTTCAATACTTGACTGCTACGAGTCCTAAAATATCTCCTTCTCAGTTAACAAACTTAGCCAATACTTGTCAACCCCTAAAGTGTAACAATGGTACATGAAGTTAAGCAAATTTTTCGATATCTTAAAGGTATTGTTGCCTATGAATTGCATATCAAACCATCACACACATTGCAAATAGATTTTCATATGTAGATTGGGCTAATAACCTCGAGAATAGAAAATTTATGAGTATATTGTTTGTGTTTAACTTTTTTTGTGGACTTTCAAGAAGCAAATTGTTATTTCAAGGACTAATACTATAATACAACATCAGAATATAGATCCTTGGCCAATTTAGTTGTTGAAGTAATGTGGCTCAAATCTGTCATTCTAGAAATTGGGCAACCAATTCAACTTAAGTTAGTCATGTGGTGTAACAAAGTGCATATGCATTAGCATATAATCAATGTTCCATGATTGTACCAAGCACAAAGAAATTGTTTTGTACTTCATTTGTGATCAAATTGTAGCTCATCAATTCAAAGGATGTCATGTTTCCACCTTTGAGCAAGTTAATTGAAAATTGACTCACAAAATCATTGCCTCACTCAGAATTCTGGAGCTTCCAAAACAAACTGAGAATGCGTATATTATCTTTGTATTTGAAAGATGGGAGTTGAAACAGAATATCCTAAATGATACCAAGAGATATTAAGAAATAATGTCTTTATTTTTCATCTTATCAATCAATTAGATTTTTTTAAGACATCAATCAATTAGAGTTTGTCAGCAGAATATGTTAACATTAATTATTTGATTGTTATTTCCTTATTCCACAATTATACAATTATTTCCTTATTCCTCTCTATTATGTTATTCTTATAATATCCTACGATTATACTCCTAATAGTTTTGTTATTCATATTTATTGTATATATGTATTTTTAGAAATTGTATATTTGTATTTATACACGTGTTATTTCTAATTAAATAATAGTACAAGTTTTCAAACCTTACCAAATTGTTGTCTAAAACATATATTTCTTTCTAAGGGTTGCATCGCTATTTGTGAGGGTTGACAAAAAAAATGTTTGTTATGTTCATATGGCACTACAAAAAATGATAATTTTGTGGTGGCTAAAAAACTATTTTTGGCAACTAAAAGACGACACAAAATTAATTTCTGGCAGTCAGGATTAATTGTCGAAGTAAAAATGTCAGAAAAAATTGTGATGGCTTTTAGATGAACCCTGGTAAACCTACCAAAAAAATTGTGGCGGCTGAAAGCTGTCACAAATTTATTTTTCACTTTTTTTCACGTTTTCTATTTTTGACAGTTTAAAAACCGCCACAAAGTGCATTTTTTGTTGCCAAAAACAATATTTTTATTTGTGTGTAATTAAACCCCATCAGTAATTAAACCTTGTAAAATTTAAAGAAAAACAAAATTTAAACCAGAATTCCTAGATCTAAGTGGTTTGTAAAGTTTACAAGTATCAAATCTAACAAGAAAATAATTTGAGGACTAAACACCAAATTTAGTCATATTCAAAACATATTTTACCTAAAATAACTATACCATAAGATATTGCTAAAATATTGTAAGTCTATCGCCCATACATATATTAACACATTCTCATTGTGATCCTCAACAACCAAAGCGAGATTAGTGCATATTTACCAATTTTCACTTAAATTATCTTTATAAGGGTAATCCAAAGGTGAATGTAAGGAACAAAGTCTCGAAGGTACAAGAAACTAAAAGAAAGCAAAGACCACAAGGATGCTTCACATAAGGGTTTTTTTTTTTTTTTTTTTCTGAGAATAGCCTTAAAAAACTAGAAACTTAACTTACATTTATCTGAATTTCAAGAAGATGGAATTATATTAATTAGAAAACATGAAACCAAACATCACACTACCAGTTCCAGCTCCAGCAGATAACCACAACTAATAATGGTATTTATATTATTTAGAAAACATGTGCTTTATATCTAACTGTTGGTTCAATAAGTTCTTAAAGAAGGCTAAAACCCTATTTTCTGAGCATATATAACAACATAAGAGTGTGTAAAAAGGAAGACAAAGGATAACCTTGACAATGGAGATGTTGCATTGAAGGCCTCACACAACTTCTTACTTTCTTTGAAATACTCATCTGCTACTTGCAAAGCAGCTACAACCATCCCATGAGATTTTTCTATATTTCCCTCATCAAGAATCAAACCATGATAATAATATGTTGCAGCCTAGTAAATCATCAGAACAAAAATATTACAACTTCATATCAGTTGCTTCAGCAGAATGCATCCCTTATACTCATTCCCAAACTAAAGATGAATATGCTGAAAACAGAAGAAAACATATAGGGATTTGTACCTATCACTTTTATGCCATCAAATACAATTATTACAAACAAAAAAATTAAGAAAAAACATCAAATTGCATGAGCATTTACAACCACACCATAACTACTATGCAGATACCTTATCTCATATATCCAAATCACATTGTTCCTTAGGGACTTATCATGTATAATATGTATTCATAAAATTAGCAAAAACATGGAAAATGTTTCATCAGACTATAGCCATTACCTAAAACACCTATCTATTTTGAAAATTCAATCAAATATTCGTTTAGCCAGTTCCAGCTAAAATTGGTATCATAAGACAAAAATTCAATGCCCTCGACTTCTTAATTTTGCACACAAACTCCATTTTTCATATTGAAGTTGTATAGGAAAATCAATTATTCGAACCAATATATACCTTCATCTTCATTATTTGCTTAAGGTAATCTATAAACCAAAAAAATGATTTTCATTCATACAACTATCCAATAAGAGTAATAATTAAATATAAGGAAGCAAATAACTGTTGGGGGTGGCGGTGAAGGACTTACCTTTGCTTCAACATATTTCCATTTCACAAAAAGACAATGTTTTTCACCCCAACCATTTGCTAATGGAAGATTCATAATGTTATCTTGAGCCATATTGATCAATGCACCCCTGTTAAATTATTAATGCACACACAAGTGCACACACACATAAGCAGAGCATATAAAAAAATAGGGAAGAAATAAGCATATACATCCCAAATAAATTTGACAGAGTAAAGGTATCTATATATTGAATATTTTCCTTCTCCAAGCTTCCATTTAATATTGGCCATGCACTAAACTTTTCTCCCAGGAAGATTCAACATACAAATATATTCCATCACACAAATTCTTAAAGTGACAACATATTAGACCCAAAACATCTAAACTAATATTACATTACTTGAAATAAGATCCATAGGAATTTACATATGATGGGTTGAAAAAAAGGAACACAAGCATTAGATAAGCTCCCCTTTTTTAAACCTTTCATAGCTTTGACTTCCCCCACAATGAAATGAATAAATACATTGTAAATACCAAAATAAATAATGTAATATTTTTACCCTTATCAATCCAGTCCTTTCTTTTATTATGAGGACAAAGTCAAGCAATAAGAGACTGAATTTGAAAGTCAATACATTGTTCTCAGATTCAACTATTCAACATGCAATAAAAAAAATTGTTTACTTATTAAAACAATTTCTACATTTTCTTAAACCTATGTAGAATTTGATTGTCCAAGAAAGATAAAAAAAAACCCTGCATTTTCTTAAGAAAATAAATAGAATTATGGGATTGGAAGGACAACTTGATGTATATCCCCCTTAAACAATATGCAATTTTACTTTAGCCATTGACGAACAAGTAGACAAAAGACACTTCAATCAGTGTGTCCATATTAAAGAAACATTAATACATGTCCTAATGCTTGTAGACATCCAGGTAGAGAGCATCCAAGACTTACATCAGATCAAACCTATAAGCTATTTCATTTTGTAGAGATCTCAGTTAATACTTGACAACATTAAACTATTATAACAACAAACATATGCAAGCCCATCATCATAATTATGATCAATTAACTACATAATATTATAATGAAATGTGTATTTTAAAATAATTTGCTTCTTTCAAGATAAGTACTTTTAGTTCAGTAATATATGAGGAAATCTTCTTGGAAATGATTAGCTAATCACTAAAATATCAGTAAAACAATCAATAATGATTCAAACCAGGGTCATAAATAGAGAGTTATAGCACTACTATAGTGGTGTAGCGACCGTAGGCTATAAATAAGAAATACATTAAATCTCAACAGACTAGAGAAAAAAAAAAGCATCAATATCATTTCATAACAGAAAAAAATATATATGAAAATTTCATACCAAGAACTTGACGAATAATATTTCAGTCAAGCTGAAACCCATCTCCAAGCATTTTAAATAAGAAATCTTCCTTTTCCTGGTGAAACCATGCTTCGATATCGAACCATCTTGCTTGCCCTTTTCATGCTAGATTCCCGTCATAGGTAGTGACTTTGCATCCACCAACATCCCAAATTATTTCACTGAAAATGAATAGGGATGCTTTAATCTTCTTGTGATAGTTGTATGCTTCACATTTAACATCTTAGTATGCAAGAGATTGAAAAATTTACTAAACAAAGGATAGGTAGATACACCATATTAGTCTGTCATTGTAAGCTCTGCTCCTTTCTTAATATCTCCTTTGCCATCAAATAATTCCTCAAGAGCCAACATAGTAGTGCCCAAAATAGCCAAAGGTGCAATTTACCCACAAAATACATAATACATTGTCAGTAACTAATAAATGGAAGAATCAGAAGCAAAAATTGGATAGAATAACAACTTTTTACTTCTTCCATCAAGCACAGAATCAAACCATGAAAAACACATTCAAATCAAATAAAGGATCTACTTACATCAAGCACGGGTTCAAAACTCCATTCACAGTAAATCTCCAAAATTGAGAAAAAATTGATATTAGGAATTAAGTAGATCTAGAAACAAAATGAGAAAAACCATAAATTACTAGCAATAACATGAGTAAAACTAGAAACAAAATAATCAATGAGATAAAAGGAGTGGTGGATTCATGGATAGCAAATCCAAGCATTTGAGTCCAAACCTTGCTTCGTGACCAATAGCATTTGGACCTGAAATAGCTAAAAAGACCATGGAATCATCGTTACACATTAAAAAAAAAAAAAGATCTGCGAACCATTTCATTTCCCACCCGAAGTGCATGAGTGGAATCAAAAGCAAAGACTTAGGGTATGGTGTCAAAATCATAATAGAATGAGAATGAAGAACTGACCTAATAATTCCTTCAATGCAGTCATAAAAGCTCTTAATTCCTAATTTCATGATCTTCGAAGCCATCCCCAAATCCATTGTTTACGCACTCGCAGTGGTGACAGTTGAGTCCAACATTAGGTTTGACCAAAACACAACATGTGCTCATAGTTCAAATGAAGCAAAGCAAAATCCTAGCGAAGCCATTGAAAATCAAAAAGCCCTTTACTTTGAAATCTACGTCGATCACTTAGAGCTTCTCCTTCAAAGTACTTCAGGTGGCAAGCCTCGCGATTTCGTGGGTGAAGCTGGAGCCTTATGGTGGTGGCAACAATTCTAAAGTGTCAGTGGAGACTTGACAGAGCAGAAGAAGAAGAAGGACAGAGAGAGAGAGATTTCAAGGGTTTTGTTTCATAGTACATTCAGAGAGAGATTTATTGAAGAAAAAAAATAATGTTAGTATCAGTGACATGGAATATCACGTGACATGTGGGTGAATATAAAAAATGTGTTTGTTTGTGGTGATTTATCTAGACCGCTAGGAATAAGTTGTAAATAAAATCCCTTTTTTTAGTGTGAAAATTACCTTTGTATCCCTATATCTAAAAGCTAGGTTCTAAAAGGTTAGCCTCCTCCTCCCTCCCCCCTTTGGGCTGTTTTGTGCTATGTGATTCATGAAAACAATAAAAATAGGGGAGTGTTGAAGCTGCTTACAGGTTTAACTCATAGTTGGCACTATGGTGGTAACAAAGTAAAAGAAAATAAAGATGGTTAATTTTTAAGGACAGCTTGGTTCTAATTTAAGGAGAGGAGAATGCATATGCATCAAAAGGTTAATTTGGACGTCCAAAAGAAATTAAGATTTTAAGAGGAGAACAATTTAGTAAATTTAAAGATTTAATATATATCTTAATTAAAAATATATTTAATTAACTGCAAGACTAAAATATTTATTTTAAAATAAGATTATAGCCCATGTCTATTACAAACAAGGAAAATGTAATTTACACTTCAATGTTTTATAAGTCATGAATCAAAGTCCAAATAAAAGGCATAACTAATTTGCTTCTTATACTAAACAATAACCAAAAGTCTGTATAAAATGCAGCAATATATCAATGCTGATGAAAGGTAACCATAATATAAACCTTTATATGAGGGGTTATTGGAAATATAATTATGAGATAGTTGCATGCCCATATTATAGCGAACTTAATGTTGATTGACTTGATTCTATGTATAAAGAATATGATTAACTTTATAGGGAAAATATATACAAGAAAAGATTAATCATTCTCCTATTTTTAGTATATTTATGAGACAAGATGAATCATTAATTCTCCCTTAGGCCAGTACAAAATGATTTCTCATTCTTTTTGCCTTTCTACTTGAAAAAGACTTGAACCAAAAATGCATGTATATGGCACTATGATTTCTCATGAATAATCAGATACGTTTATGACGCAGAAGTGATGTATTTGGTTTCACTCATGGTTGGTCCCCGGTTTTCAATAAACTTACTCATCTCACAGATAATAAATAAAACGCACCTAAATATAATGACAAATGTTGAGAATTGAGAACAATTTGTCTTCCCATATAAGACGCCTTGTGAGTTCTGACCTTATCATGTTAGCTTATGCTGTCCTTTTCTTGGTCTGGAATTTGGGTAGATCACGCAGAGTGCCAAAGTCACGAACCTCCAATTACGTACTCATTCGGATCAGAGGGACCATACTTTTAGATTGGACCAATAACCACTATCTAAAATAATTTAAGCTATTAAGCTATTAAGCTATAACATTACTTATGCATATTAATTGTACATTAAATTATACTAACATATATAATGTAATTACAATAAAATAAGAGAAAGGCTAACATGTGTCTTTCAAGGACATTGATTAAAGAATTAAAATAATAATTTTTATTGGGATTTGAAAAATTATGCATTCATGACTTGTTTTACGCTTTCTTGTAATTTTTAAAATAAATATTTTCTTATTTTAGTTTCTTTAAGTGATACTCTAATAAAAAAAAACATTGGTAATCAAGATCCAGAAAAAAGGAAGATATTTGGTTGTGGTTGATAAAACTAGCTAAAAGTTGAAAATCTAATTAGAAGTTTCAAAGTTTGTTGGAAGTTAAAAATTTAACTTGTTAAATTATCCACCGAAATAGTTAAAAAATGTAAAATAATAGAAAATAATAAAATCATGATTTATTTAAAAAAGATAATAAAAAATTAAATAAATATAGTATATAAAAAACAATTTTTTTTGTTTTAAAAATACTACTTCAAATAACACTTTAAAAATATACTAAAAAATTATTTAAAAAAATTGTTTACCAAACAATCAAACTAGCTTTTGAAATAATAAAAAAACTAAAAATTGATTAAATGTCTTACCCAACATATCATTTATTACTTTTTAGTTTGTAAGCTAGTTCAAGCTTATAAACTACCTCAAAAACTAAAAACTTATAAATTAGCTAATTAAATTGAAAGAGCTAATGATCAAGAGAGTCACCTTCTAGCTCTAGAGTAGAGTGAGAGTACTTAAAAGAGGACTGCATAATCCGAGAAAAATATATTAGTAAGTTTATTCACTTGTCGACTAAATAATGCTCAAAATCGAACCACCTCAAACTCCAAATCAAGACCATAATGTCAACTCAGGGTTATAAGCTCACCATCTCCTGTATAGATTTACAAACAAGAAAAGAAGTTAATTCTTTAGTTTATTTCTTAAACTCTAAGAAGTAGTCCATCTTCCTCTTATATTCTATTTGGGGTGAAAAACTTATTGCAAAAGAGCATAAATCCGATTCAAATGGTCAGATTTTCTATAGATAAATTTTGGAAAATCACACAATTTCTTCACTATTTTACAGCGAACAATAATAGACCGAGACCGTCTATCAACAGAATTGACGAGTAAGGGGATTTGTTTGTTCTCTGCATTTCACACTGCTTCCTTTGACCAATTTGGTCCTATCTGATTTTTTTTTTCTTTTGTTACTTGTTAGTTTGTAAAAAATTAGAGTGTTGTGATCTATATCATGCACGAGTAAAATTTTTTTTAAAATATTTTTATAATATAAAATTTAAATATATATTTTAAAAAAATTAGTAAGAATTATTTATAATTTTTACTTGTTTATTGTAACTATTTAGTTATTAGTTATTGATATCTATTAGTTATGGTTTATATATATATATATTAGATTTTAAAAATACAATAAGAGAAATAATAATTAATTATATGTCAAGTAGATTAGTAATTTATATAATTATTGAAAAATAATATTACTGAGAATCTAAACTTAGAGTTATTGGATATAATAAAAAATCAAAACAAAATATTTATAAAATGATATTTTTAATTATGTATTTTTAAATTAAAACTTAAATTCATGTGATGCGTATTATTTATAACATTTATGTTGATTTATGAAAAATGATAGACAACATTTTAAAATTTTAACATATATGAATTTTTAAAATTTTGAATTAGGAATTAAAAACTAAAATTAAGATTTTT
>PYAF01001915.1:124476-137478 GCA_007407185.1 Glycine tomentella
GTTTTGAACATTTTAGTGAATTTCTCAATCTCAAGAGAGTGATCAATTTCCTGAAACAGAACAGTCACAATAGAATGCTCTTCAGTGTGGGGTTTGATAATCTCAAGAAGCAAGTGCTTGCAACTATCATAAGCTTCAATGACAGCACAGCGCCTGTACTCACTCTTGCATATCTTCCTATAAAGCCTCTTATCACTATAATCAACTAGTTCTTTGGCCTGACTGAGTGCCAACAGTAGCTCATTGCAGAGAAGAAAACACGGCCAGCGGATCACCCTGACATTCCAAGAATTCTGTGGCAGCTCCAGCAACTCAAACTCTTTGTCAGATATAATATCCTCCTCCCTAAATGACAGAATTATCTCATTCCATATCAAAGCAAACTTGTTGGCCTCAATCTGGTTAGACTCAAGCTTCCTATAGGGCCGACCAAGCCCATACCTGAGCTTCAACCTGCGGATGGCATCCTTAAACCTGCTCTTCAATGTTCCCCTTGTATTCAACAATTGCTCCTCCGGCATGAGATTAAACTGAATCGCACTGGCAAAAAACTGGAACCTCAATTTCAGCTGTTGCATATTTCTAATCTCACCCAAGTGTTCAAGCAACCCCACAATTGCTCCAGCAAAAGACGAGTAAATCGAATACCAAATCTGAATATCCATCAGATATATCAAAACAACCGGAAGCCACAACAATCCAACGGCAAACCGGTTACTGCTATGAAAAAACTCATGCCATTCATAGTCAACATCTTTCAGGCCCAACACAGCCTTGGTCGGAGCAATCATCGGTTTCACCTGCAAAAAGTAACTGAAACAAAATTTTGTGGCCAGTACCACAACCCAGAATAATGAATACAACACATTGTCCACAAGCCCTTCCCTCAAGCCACGCCCCACAAAACTCCTGCTCTGAAACCACCACGACAACAAGTAGAAAATCCTCCAATTCGTGTTCTCAATGAAATTCCTAATCCAAGGAATCACAAAAAGAGCCACAGCCAGAAGCTCAGGAACGATGAACACAAACACAACCACCAGAAAGTTCCACACCCGATTATTCGCTGCCGGCGACCACCTCCTATCCTGGTTCCTCTGCGTCCATATCCTGGCATAAAACACCCCAAACACAACAATCCATCCAGCAGCCACAACGCACTTCATCACCATCCTCACGCCAAGCCCAATTGTCTCCCTCGACACCAACCTATACTGCATCCCCACATCAAGCAAACTCTGCAGAAACCTCAAGCCACTCCAGGTGAAAAAAATGGTCAAAACCCTAACCTGGACAGTCCTATCCTCCAAAGCCTGCCAAGGGTAGGTCTTCCCCTCCCAAGCCACGATAATCGCAGCCTGAAGAAACAGTATCAGCATCACCCAGAGCCTATCAAAACTTCTAAACAAGTTCCAAAACGACCTCTGCTCCACAAACCCAGTCTTCCCCACATGCTTCCCACCCCCACCAGCAGTCACAAAAAAGTTACTCCCAATATCAAGTGGCCACTTCAGCTTCTCAAAACACCTCCTACTCCAAAAATACTCATTAATATCATCATAGTTCCTCCAAGCACTATGAGGAGCAGTTCCATTCCTACTACTATCAACCTCACGCTTAATAGTCTCATATATAGGCTTCACTACCAGGTTCAAAAACGCGTTCTCTCCGGAAACCGAGGGCATAACCGGTTGCCCGGTGTTCTCGTCGATGAAATCTTCCAAAATTCGGTTTAATTCGTTCGCCATGTTGTGGAAGATGTAGCAGATGCACTCAGGCATGAAGCGGAGATTCGCGGCCTCTCCCCAGATCAGGAGGTAGAGGGAGACGTAGAGGAGCTCGCGGCGGAGATCGTCGCCGGCGCCGCCGCGGCGGTCGGAGATCCAGATGTTGGACTTTTTTCCTAGGTAGGAGCACCACGAAGTGTAGTTTTTCAGAAGCTTCTTGCGGAAGCGGCGGAGCACGCCGGCGTCGAGCGTGTCGATGTTGTCCGGCGGCGGCGTGAGGCGCATCTGCGCGTTGGCGAGGTGGAGGACGAGATGCTCGCGCTGGTTGCGAACGTTGTCGCGCTGGAAGCCGAAGAAGAGCGCGAGCCAGTCGAGGAGGTCCATGTTCGGCCGCCATTGTCCGAACGGCGGTCTCCGGAGGTCTCCGACGGCGCGCAGCGCCGCCGCCGCCGCGCGCACCTCGGGGAAGCGGAGGGAAGGGTGGTCCGCTAGGAGGTTGTGCACGGGGATGATGTTGAAAGGTTCTTCGTCGCGGCCGGGGGCGGAGGTGGCCGCCGCAGCCGGAGATTGACGGTGGCGGAGACTCATAGCATCGGAATCAAAAACCCTAGAAGAAGGTTGTAACTGTGGTAGAAGAAGTAAGTGTTATAGAGTGACGGGTTTTGAAATTTTGAAGTTGAAGAAGGTGCTGAAAGTGTGAGTGGAGTTAGTTACGCAGAGAGAAAGAGAAGGTGGTGAATGTTGATGGTGGCTAACGTGCGCACTGGTTAAAAAGCAGAAAGAGAAAGTGCAAAGAAGAAGAAGAAACGGCTCGTTAGCGCGTTTGGTGTTCGCTTAGAACGTTGAGATATTTTTTATATTTTTGCATTAATTTAAATTAATCACTACTTACTATAATTGTTTAAACCGATGAAAATATGTTTGCTAAACTATCTTTGCTTCCCACTTTTACTTTCTTTGTCTCTTTGTTGTTTCGTTTTGAATTTTGATTGTCGTAATAGTCAAAAATTGTGAATTTGTGATTCGTTATTTTGATTAATTAAACGATGAAACTTATTTTTTGGTAACTAATTCACCTATTGACCTATTCTGCTTCTCGCTTTTACCGTCGTTGTCTTTTTTCCGTTTCTTTTTCAATTTCGTTGTCTTTTTTCCGTTTCTTTTTCAATTTTTATTGTCGTGGTCAATTTATGGATTGTGATTAGTGAATTTGAAAATACTATTAATTGCAAGAAAGAAAGGATTTTAAGGGGTTAAAAAGTTGTGATACATCTATAATTATCCTTCTGATATACATATTTTGTTAAACAATTTTATTTTTAAATTTCTTATTAAATTTCAAATTCTTCTTTTAATTTATATTAACTTTCCACGATTTTTATATTATTAATTTTTTTCTTCTATCATTTTTATTAATTATTTTTATTTTTTATTATTTAAAAAAATTTAGAGACACGAATCTCCTTCTCATGGTGTACGATAATTTGTAATATACTATATTTTGTGTGTATTTCTTTCTTCTATCTTATCATTTATTAAATTTGAAATTCAAATATCTTTTCTTTTATATGAAAAAAAAGTAAATAAAATTTTAGGTTTGACTTGATCATGTGAGAATATCCTTTCCTGACATGTGTAAGAATTAGCGTGTAGTAAGGTAAAGTAATTAAGATAATTTAGTCAGAGAAAAAAAGATAATTTAGACCGTACCCAGTAATAATTAAGTCGATTTTTCTATTATGTTGATGGAGAAATTGTAGTCGTACTCGAGGGTTCCAACGCAACTACAGATTCAAAGAATTTTCAGTAGCGGCAATATAAAAAAATGTGAAGAAAAGTGATAGGGTAACGTAACGTGCAATTTGGATGGCAGAGGCATATGTAGGGGCACGCTACGCGCTTGTTTCGTTTGAAAATAGAAACACCGAGCAGACATAAATAAAGAAAAGAAAATTGACCTCTAACAAGGGCATCAATTTTGAAAACCAAGAGCAGGGTTTAAGCGACACGTCGTTTTCTGGTGAGAACTGAGAGGAGTACTAATAAATTATAACCGAATTTTTAATACACTTTTCTTAACACGTTCTTTTAGTTAAAATTTATTATAAAAAAAATCATGAATAAAATTTATTATATAACAAATGAAACATAAAATTTTATAATTTTTAAATAATTTCAAATAATAATAAATAATATATTAAAAATATATTAGAGAATTCTTTTAGTTTAATAACAATTATGTACTATGTATAAAAAAATAATATTATCAATCATTTAAAATTCACCATTAATATAAAATATAAGATTACTTTGATAAAAAAAAATAATGGTTGATTGAATAATAATAATAATAATATAATATTATTTATAATATTTTTTATCACTAATTATTTTATAGTATCAATATGTGAATAAAAATTATAGTATCAATATATATACATTATTATTTTCTCAATCGTTTTTTTAGAGCATTCTCAAATTTTTTTAATATTTATATTTCTGGCGGATATTGCAAAGTTGTCGAATGTGGGTGGAAGTGTGGAACCCACTAGATTGGAGTTTGGACCATAACAGTCTGTAGAGCCTGTGCTTGACATCCATGTAAGCAGATCTATCTTAATGATTAAGAAAATATTAATTAATGGTTAAGAAGATTAATTAAAACAAACGAAAAGGAATCCAAACAGTATACTGAGGATAAAATTCCTTATTCTTTTTATCTACATAATAAATTAATATTCTAAAAATAATTAACTATGTTTATGATAAAATAATTTTGTTTGCTAAAAGATTTTCATTCCCTAAATAATCCACACAATAGTTATGCAAGTAATGACAATAATTAATTAGACATTAATTCATTGTAACATCAGTTATTAATAAATAAAAATTTATGAAAAATAATACTTTCTTAGAAAATAATTATTACTTTATTGATATTTTAAAATAAAAATAACGTTTAAATACATTTTTAGTTCTTGCAATTCATTTTTTATTTTTTTTAGTCTTTGTAAATTATGTTTATTTTATTTTTGTTATTATAGTGCTTTAGATAAGATTTTTTTACTGTTTAAAATGTTGGTAACAAAATTAAAATAATATTTTTTAATGAATAATTATCAATTTGGGGATGTTTTGAAAATATTTATCAAAATGAGACTGTCAAACACGCCTAATTTGGACGTGTTTCAGCCTATATATGCCCAAAAATTTTACTTTTGCCATATGTTATTATTCCACCTTCTTTATAAAAGTTTTTTAGCCTTCTCTTTAGAGTTTGTAAGTGAATTATTTCTGTAGCGAAGCTCTGTCAACAAGTAAGTAAATTTAATAAATTTGCATATTATTTAATGTGTTATATTATTGAATTAGAAAATTGTTAGGCGCAGGGTTGATGAACTTGCCTTTTTGGTTGACGTAGGTAATTTTTAGCGGCGAATATTTTAGGTTCGTAGAAAATTGTTAGGGTTTAGGGTTTGTGATTTGGGGTTTATGGTTTATGGTTTAATGTTTAGGGTTAGGGTTTTGGGTGTTTGGTTTATGGTGTAGGGTTTAGTGTTTAGGGTGTCTGGTTTAGTGTTTAGGATTTAGTGTTTAGGGTGTTTGGTTTAAGGTTTATGGTTTAGTGTTTCGGGTGTTTGTTTTAGTGTTTAGGGTGTTTGATTTATGGTTTAGGGTTTAGTGTTTAGGGTGTTTGGTTTAGGATTTAGGGTGTGTTTTTCTATGGTTTAGTGTTTAGGATGTTTGGTTTAGGGTGTTTGGTTTAGGGTTTATGGTTTAGTGTTTAGGGTGTTTTTATGGTTTATTGTTTAGGATGTTTGATTTAGGGTTTATGGTTTAGTGTTTAGGGTGTTTTTATGGTTTATTGTTTAGGATGTTTGGTTTAGGGTTTATGTTTTAGTGTTTAGGGTTAAGGGTTTAAGGTTAAGTGTTTAGGGTGTTTGGTTTATGGTTTAGTGTTTACGGTGTTTGGTTAGGGTTTATGGTTTAGTGTTTAGGGTGTTTGGTTTAGGATTTAGTGTTTAGGGTGTTTGATTTTGAGTTTAGGGTTTAGG
Organism: Glycine tomentella; assembly: GCA_007407185.1. NCBI lineage: Eukaryota > Viridiplantae > Streptophyta > Magnoliopsida > Fabales > Fabaceae > Glycine > Glycine tomentella. Next base: position 130,259 of record PYAF01001915.1, read on the forward strand.
ATTGTTAGCGACATACTTTATAATGTTTTGTAAATCGAAGATATTATTTTTTTAATTTAATTTTTCATTTATTTATATTAAGATAGTCATTAGATGGTTGATTCATCTTCGAATGATTCTTCGCGCTTTGGATTTGATCATGAGGATGAGCCTAGGGACCTGACGACCTATGTTATCCCTACCCCGTGTAAGTGGGACGTTTTGCAGAGGTGTACTCAATGCACCCATGTTTCACAAGCTATGTGAAACGAGGACACACCTCGAGTCTTGAAGACTCGATGTGGTAAAGTCATACGGGGAGGGGGGGCACATCACGATGATATACCTGACATCGTTGTTGATATATTAAGACATGCTGGCTTTCTACATGTCGCATGCATGTGACATATTCAGGTATGCAAGTATGAATTAATTCAATATTTTTTTTTATAACTGTACATATGAATTGATTATTGATAATTTTTGTTTAGATCGATCCTGCGCTTATTAGTGGTCTAGTTGAGTGGTGGAGACCAGAGACCCATACGTTCCATATGACGCAGGGAGAGATGACCATCACGTTGGAAGATGTGGCTGGTATTTTAGGATTGCCCACCGATGGCAATGTCGTGATAGGTGCCACCTTAGACGAATGGTCGGCCGTCATTGAGGATGTTTTTGGTCATCAACCTCTGCCAGACGCCGAGCTTAAAGGCGGATATTTGCGTCTGTCTTTCTTTGATAGACATTTTGCGCATTGGGGTGAGGTACTTCTGGATCTAGTTGTCATGATGCAGTTTATGAAGGCGCACATTATGCGCCTTCTTAGAGCATGGTTGCTATACGACAGATCCGGGGGAGCATGGTAGCTGTGCGTTACGTCCTGTTGCTTGCAGGGGACTTCTAGGACATTGTTAGATATAGCTGGGGCTCTGCGGTCCTTGCACATTTGTTTAGACAAATGTGCAAGTGTTGGGGCTCTGCGGTCCTTGCACATTTGTTTAGGAAAATGTACTAGTGTACAGATCCACGTGGAAGTTACATTGGTGGGTGTCATATGCTTCTTCAGGTATGGGCGTGGTTGAGATTCCCACCCATTGCTCCAGCTATTCCGCAGCCTACTCACCCGGAGTGACATTACAGACACTGGTATGTGTTAGTATTTTTTTTTTAACAATTCTTGGAATTCAGTCTTATAGTATTCTAATGTCAGTTATTTTGAAATAAGGTTTAATGCTTTAGGCTGGTTTCGAGCACACGAGCTTCTATGGTATAGGTTGAAATTGGATTCCCTTAGTCGGGATGAGGTACATTTAGTAATTTTTAAGTGTTTTGGTGACTGTTCATTGACTAGTGTGCATTTGTGGTCCCTGTCATTACATAATTGTTTGTTTATTTGGTCTGTGCAAGTGGTTTGACAATCATATGGAGAGTACAACTTTCTTGGTGCATCTGAGCAACAACGACTTTCTTGTTGTAAGTTTTGCTAACATTATAATTTGTCTATTTATATTCATTATGATAGAGAACATGGTTCACACTAATATTTATATATTTTAATTTATAGATTGATGGGTTGAAGATGTTGTACTTCTCGACTGGTCATGAGCAGTGGCCGACTACACCGTCGATTGGGTGCATGAGAAGATTGGTCGCATAATTGGTATCTTCAGAGACACTTGTCGCCTGCTAGAGGCAAGGCCACATGCACCCCAATCCCAGCTTCAGGAGGAGCCACAAGTATCTGTTGACGTTGGCCATCGTAGACAGGAGGGACATGGGTTAGAGCGTCAACGAAAACAGATACACCATGTGCTTGAGCCCATTACAGCTCCTAGGCCTTGCACTCAGGGTTGGTTTAGGCCTTCACTTATAGGATCGACATACGGCAGCCAACCTTTGTATTATGAGTCTAGTCAGTAAGGGGACATGGGGTCCGAGGGATTCAGTACGCAAAGTCATATGCCTTCACTGACTGACTCCCAGACCCAGCCTATATATTACGCTACTGCAATGGCGATGACATCAGCGGACGTTGGGAGAAGTAGTGACGTAACTCCTGCGGAATGGACTGGTGCCGATATTGATGAGATGTTCTCCTAGCTTGATTATTCTCCAGCAGGTTGTGCAGGTTGGCCATCAGATGTACCATATGCCACCTAGTTGCTGATCATCCTCGACGTCATCTCCAGAGCAGGCCACTCCATGTCCACCTCCCTATGTAGACCCTTCTTAGGTAGGCCCTTCTCAGCCACAGCGTAGACGAAGGCTACCCGATCGTCAGGCACGTCATTATCAGTGGCCACCAGAGTCTTAGCTTTTATGCCATTTGTGTTTCTTTATTTTATTTTGGTTTGTAATGGACTTTATTTCTTAAGTTACATCAGTTTCGAACAATTTTTATAACAATTATTTTTTATTTTGGTTATTTTAATTTTTATAACAGTTAATAAAATGAAAATAACGGAACAGACAATTGAAATAACAATAACAGTTGAAAATAACCAAACTTAATAAACACCAATTTGGTCGTGTTTCATTGATCCATTTGGAAAAATAAATGCTAATTTGGAGTTAACAATGATCTAAGTGCTTGTTTTTCCTAAGAATGTCATAGTATTGAGATTGAATTTCGTTTGCGGAGGTATGTTGTATAGGAGTGTGTGGCTTATATAAGGGTTAATCACGCTCAAATTTAAGCGTGACACCCCCCTCTGTCACGCCCTATTTGGGCGTCATTGACTGCCCATAAGCGTAAATACTTTCAAAACAGCCCGAAATTTATATTACAATTTTATTAATGAGTCCCATTTTCGTCCACTTAATTTATTATTTAGTTTTCCATTTTCAAAATGTGATTGTCGTATGTGTAATCACATGCAGAACATGATGCATAATATCACCTCTTTCAACCAAATACAGGGGTAATACAACATATTTATAAATGAAATACATTAACATAACATTAATTAAATAAACATAATTACAAAATCATGAAGTACCACCACGAGTAGGACAAGCTCTCTCTAATTATGTCCAACTTGATTGCAAATACTGCATTTAACGCATCTCTGAGTTGTTTCGACTTCATCCATCTCGTTACGCATTCTAGTAGACCTTGGACGACCCTTTGCACGCAACATTGACCAGTCAGGTATGACAATTGGATCTTCACTCGATGGAATAGCACATTCAATACCAATTGGTTGCCATGACAATGAATAAGCCTGAACCACGTTACTGACGAGGAAGACATCATCCACATATTGAAAAGGATTTTGACGAACATGTAAAGCAGCAGTTGCGACGTGACTACATGGGTATTTGAAGGCCTTAAACTTGCCATACTGACAAAAACGCTCTGCAAGGTTTACTGAATATGACCTATCCCAGCCCTCGTCCACCTCAAATAATGTTTGGTCAAGGTTATATGTGTGGCCTGTAGCAAGGGACTGATTATGCCTTAAAGCATCAACAACATTTTTGCAATGTCGTTGTGAATGGTCAAGCTATGAAGCAACCGCCTGACCCCTGCATACAAAATAATAAACCAATCGGGTGTACGTGTGCTTCACAAGAGCAGTGATAGACATGTTCCTTGCTCCCTTGAACACCATGTTCACTGATTCAGACAAGTGTGTTGTCATATGGCCATATTTTCTCCCCTCTACATCATATGCACGTGTCCACTTTTCCTTAGGGATGCTATCAATCCATTATGCAACCTTAGGACTGGTATCACGAAATTGTACAAACGCTATGTCAAAATCAACCGTAGAGGGAGTATAACCTGCAGAATAATAATACAATTAACACTATTCTGTTTACAGATTTGTCTCAACTTAATATATTACAAATAGTTGTTAACATACCTAAATTCATGAGGGTCTTCTTCAATTTTGCATTCTTGAACCTTTGATTAAAATTACTAGCAATATGACGAATGCAAAACACGTGATGCGCATAAGGTGGTTGTCAACCAGCATGATTCTCCACAGTAGATATTATGTTGCGATGTCGATCTAAAATGAGACATATATTTTGCATTTGGGTAACGTGGAAGCGAATGTTAGCAAGGAAGTATTCCCAGGTTTCCAACATCTCCCCCTCAACAATGGCAAATGCCAGTAGCAGGCATTCATTATTTTCATCCCGACTTGTGGCAATCAATAATTTTCCTTTATACGTGCCATATAAATGAGTCCCTTCAATTTGAATGATGGGTTTACAATATTTAAAAGCCTCGCAACACTGTTTATAGTCCAAAAAATACAATGAAACACACGCTTTGCCCGTATCAGTCGATGTGCCACAAAATAGGCATTTATTTGAATATAAAAAAAAGAACCTAGTGAAAAACGAAGCATGTAGTTGCACCACCTGAGAAAAAATGCATAAGATTCTTCCAAATCCCCATAAATCATTGTCATTGCTTTCTGCTTCGTATATCAAGCCTTTCAATATGAAACTTTAAATCCATACGTATTGTTGATCCTTTCCAGAACCAATGCAATTGACACAGACGGTTCCTTCTTAATCATTCCTAACAATGAAATTGCAACATTGACATTAACAACATACCTTAAAAAACAATATTTTCATATAGAGCAAATTTAATAAAAACATACCTACTATAAGTGAGCAATAACATCAACATCAAGCTATTTGTGACCTTGTGTAATATGGTTATTCAAACAATTTTGTTTTCCACCCCATTTTGAAACAAGTCACTTCTCACCGTACGTTGGTTTAATTACCCTAACCCTCCAAGGGCAACCCTTGTTATGAACAACACACCTCATGCTAAACTTGTTAAGCTTGCTCTCAACGACAGATGCTTCTTGATGCTCCTTTATGAGGTTCCGTTTTATTGCAATTTGTGCGTCCCTTTTGGATGCAAATTCCTGTTTAACAAAAAAATCATCCCCTAATTGCCATGGACCTTGCACTGAACCACAACCCGAAGCAAAACCGGTAAAAGATTCTTCTTTGCTTGGATGATTCCAGTCAATATATGTGTAATGTGGAATTTCATCCCAAAAAGGAATGACCTAAGCACCTAAACATATCAAGCAAATAAAATACTATAACATACAAATATACATATATGACTACATTTTCATTGATTTCAATCATTTAACATACCTTCAACAGGTTGTTCTGGTGGAGTAGATCCAACATACGCATGATGACGGATTTGAGACGACCCTACATCAGTATCTTGGAATTCAGTCGCATGCACACCAGCATCCTCATCATTATGCGACGCACTAGCATCCTCCTCAAAGACGATCTTCCATTGCGATATTTTCATCATCGTCATCCATAACCCAAGTTAGGTCATGTTCATCTTCCTCAGACACAATTACACCTGGAGCAGCATATGACGATGCATTACATGCATAATTTAAAGCAATTGACCTAATGAGTAAAACAACATCCTCTACTGTCGTAAAATCTACATACAACTCTAAAAAATATTTCCTTGATTGGTTGAAAAATTCTTCCATTACCATTTCTATGTCTTCATCATCCAGTATTTGAAACCCCATTTGTTGTTCATGTTGCCATAATCTTGCCGTCAACAAAGTGATACATTGGTTGTCTTTCAGACCTAATTTTTGGCGTATCTTTTCATGCAATTCACCCAGTATTGAGTTTCGATTGATATGTGTCGGCCTTTTCTCCCCTTCAAAAACAACACCCCGTCACCCTTCAACTTTCCTTCCATTAAAAAATAACACAACACGAACACACTCACTACCTAAACTCATTTCTTGCCGTCAACAAAAACGAAAACTTTAAATATCAATAAACAATATAATAATAAGAGATTTAGAAGATAAGTTGCGAAGACATGGGTTAGGAGAGGCGATTTAAATCAAAACAACCCAAAGTTGGTAATTATTTATTAAAAAAGTATTATTTTGGTACTTTTGCCTTAAAATGTTATCAAAGTGTTTTAAATATTAAAAACAAAACAAACATAATTTATAATGACAAAAAACAAAAATTGTTAAATTACAAGGACTAAAATATATTTAAACTTAAAAACAATAAATAATAACAAGTGTATTTTATTTTTTAGGTCATCACGATATTGGTACGGAATACCATCTGCTTTAATTATTGATAACTAATTTTTAGGATCAAATCTAACATTAGTCAGACCAACGACTTGTTAATAATAAGCATTTTTTTAAATATAAGAAAATAAAATCTAAAATTTAATTATCAATAAGCACTTACTATTGCCAGCCCCCATTTTTAATTAAAATATTTTTTAATTAATAGATATTAAAAGATCGTATTAAAACCGAACTCTAAATATTTTCATGGTAAAATTTTGCTTAACAAAATTATAGACGAGTTTTGTATTTTTATCGGCAGAATTTAAATGAATGAAACTCTATAAAAATTAATAAAGATAAATGTGAAATGTGTACATAAAAAAACTTTATAGTTGAGATTATTTTTCCTTCCACTTCCATGTACTTTTTACCTACCAAAACTCCACTATCATCACACACAAAAATTCAAGAATGGGACAGATGTTGAAAGAGCACAGTTATAATCATCATCATATTGTTATGATATAGTATTAATTATAAAATAATTCATATAATATTAAATATTATTTTTATTATATAATTTACTATGTCTCACTTTTTTATCTCTTATAATTTGTTACCAGTTATTTATATAAATAATATTTTTATAATGTACTTAAATATTCTAAAAATAACATTCATACTTATTGTTGCGAAACCCGCACACTACGACAAGTGCACCGATCGTTTCAAGTAATAAGTAGGTAAATGAGTATCGTTCTCCACAGGGATTGTGGTGAAATTTACAGTTATTATAAGTCTAAGTAATTGGAAGTAAAAAGAAAAAGAATTTATTTTAAAAGAATTGTTGTTGAGTTGGTTGAAGTGTTGAATATAAAACAGAATTTAAAGAATTAAATGCAGTAAATTAAATAGAGTTGTTACCAATAGAAGAACAATTGTAGTCAGACACAATCCCTTTTGATTCCTATCACTTTCACTTAACTGGTTTATCAAGTTTGCTCACTCAAATGATATATCTTTCCTAGTTTAGTAAACCCTAATTCCTTAGCAGTTTAACCCTTTGACAATAACCCTAATTCCTTAGTGATTCCTATCAAGCATGTAAAAGACTATAACATATGGTTTGCCTATTTCTGATTGTTCAGAGAATAAATCTTTCCTACTTTA
>PYAF01001915.1:137578-174616 GCA_007407185.1 Glycine tomentella
AACCCTAATTCCTTAGCAGTTTAACCCTTTGACAATAACCCTAATTCCTTAGTGATTCCTATCAAGCATGTAAAAGACTATAACATATGGTTTGCCTATTTCTGATTGTTCAGAGAATAAATCTTTCCTACTTTAGCTAATCCCTAATCCCTTAGTGAATTAACCCTTTAACCTGAATCGAAAACCTAATTCCTTAGTGCAGTCTATCAAGTTAAGCAATTAAAAGACTATATTATAAGTTCTGCAGCCACACATCCCTATCCCTAGGTAATGAACAACTGTTACTTTACTAAGGTCAGAAATTAGAATCCCAACGTCCCCATTGCGAATCCTAACCCTCAATACTTAATTAGAATGACCAATTCCAAATAAGAATAAAACAATCAAGAACAGAGTAAAGCAAAACAATTAAGAAATTCTCATTCAATACCAGTTAAGTTACAGAGGAGTTCTCATCAGTTCATGGCCTTCCCACAATAAAATATTTAGCCTGCCATAGGCCTCAAGAATACAAAAGCTGTTGAATGATTCATAATTCTGTTGAAACCCTAGCCTTGAATCTTGAATTTCATAGGTTTGTAGAATTATTTCTGGATGATAGAGGGTTAATGTATGAATAATGGATGATATCTTTAGTCCTCAGAGGCCTTATATTTATAGAATAATTTAATTAAGGTAACAAAGCCTAAAACAGTGCCAAAATCCGAAATAGATAAATCTAAATCAGGAAACAGAATCTCTGTGGCGCGACCCACGCGGAGTCCCGTGTTGATCGCGTGGACTGCTCGAATAGATGGCGCTGATCGCGTGGAACTCCACGCTAATAGCGTGGAGTCTTCGAGCTGAATGGCCTGATGCTGGACTTCTGGCGCTGATGGCGCGGCTATGGCGCGATCCGTGCGGAGGCTTCGACTAAGTGGCGCTGTTAGCGTGGCCATGGCGCGAGTCGCGTGACTTCTTCGAGTTGGAAGGTTGGCCTTTGAGCATCTGGCGCCACTGGCGTGGAGTGTGGCGCTGATCGCGCAGCTTGTTCCAATCTGAGGCCTGTTGTTATGCACTTGGCGTGACTAGCGCGGGATCCGGCGCGATCCGCGCGAGAACTTGAATCTTGTTTTCTTCCTTCTTTTGCCTTGATTCTCCTCTTTTAAGCCCTAATATGCACAAATGGTAATGGTATGAGATCAAATCAAACTTAATAATAAACTAACCTATTCTAATCTATTTTCTTAATTATTTAACTAAATTATAACCTAAAACTACCCTAAAACTAAGATGTGTTTGCAACACATCACTTATCGTTAGTGAATCCTCGAAATTCAACTAAACTTTTATCTGTAAAAAATAACCCATCAGCAATGCATGATTCATCACAAAAGTCTCCAAATAACATTCAGGTAGAGATTTTTAAGGGTGGATATACGGATCGGCATGACCCGTTTAAGGTCTGATTCGTGAAGGCCGCATTTTATACGGGTGAAATAAATTTGGTCTGTGAAATAAATAAAAATTATTTTAAGTCCATATCTGACCTACAAAGTCGTGGATAAACGAACCGAAATTATTTTTTAATTTTTTAAATAGTGTACAATTAAAGCAATTCTTTTATTTTTATTTTTAGGCTAAAATATAAGATTTTTTTTATTAGCTAAAAGAATATATCAAAAAAAAGAATGCAAGTAATCTTAACATAAAGTTCAAATAGTCTTAAATGTAAAATATCATGAAGGTTACAACTTATCCAATAAATGTCAAAGTCCAAGCATTACATAAATACAAAAACTAAATATTTTGGAAGTCTTAACAATAGTCAAAATAGTTAAAATACAAACCAACTAAACATCCTTAGAATCTTAACTATTAAAACATTCAAATACATGCAACTAAATCAAACATAAAACATTCTTAAATCAAATACATCAAACAAACATAATCAAGATTCAAGCATTTCCAATCACAACATTTGACTCCATGTTTGATGTAACTTCAATATCCTTCTCAATCTCCACACTTTCATCTTTTCTTACAACTTATCACAACATCATAAGTATAAAGTATGTTAGTTAAAAAGATAAATAATAAATAGTTTAATGTAACATCTAAAAAAGTAATATAACATTTACCATCATAAGTGGATACAGATAAGTCCGCAGACATAGTGGATTAAGTCTGCAAAGTAAATGGGCTAGACCTAAAATCTATGATTATTATACGGATTAAAAAAAATTAGGTTCATTATTCACATGATCCACAGACTTAACGAACTAATCCGTAGATCCAGGTCCATATACCTCACTCAAGAGACTTTTACTTTTCCTTTAGGTGTGCATAACAACACATGCACCTTTGGGATAAGCTTTATACACCATCCCAAATTCTAATACACCCAGATCGTAACAATGAATTTTCATAAACACCCCTCCTTATAAGGTTAAGTAAATGGCATTATTGATTTTCTTCATGCACCTCGTTCCTCTTCTTTGATTTTCCTTCTCCGACACACCTTATTGGTTCCTCTTTTTGGATTTTCCTCCAGCTCTGTCACAGTGTTTGGTGTTCGTTGCTCGTTATCTGCATTGGTGGTGGTTGATTGCTACTCGTTTCCTTGCGTCCATCGTGAGTTCTTCTTCATATATTTATTTTGGACTCTAGAATACGGATTGTGAATGACACAGATTGGAGAATCTGTAAACTTCATACGGATTTTCCAATCTGTAATGTATTTTTCAAATTATTAAATTAAATTAGATTTAATTTTTAATTATATATATATATTACAATGTTAAATAATTTGTTGTTTATTAGTTATTTTACATATTTTAGGTTATAATACTTCTTGAAATTAAATTAGATACTTATATGTTGTAGTAATGTTAATAATAGTAGTCATTCTTGGCCATATGTGTATTTGGAATCATTGATTTTGGTAAGACTTATGAAGAGATCTGCATTGAAAGCTTAGGCCTTATGAATAAAGCTACATAGTACACTTATATATACACGTAGCACTGCTAACTTATCAGTGAATATTATGACACTATTGAGAGACGTTGATGCTTTCACTTGTGAGCCACATCCTCTTTTGAATTATAAGCACTGCATCATTATCATCATCTACATCTTATATGGTCACTACCTCCCAATGTAATGCTGGCAACTATTTCTTTATATACTCCACCACTAAACGCTTATCATGGATATTGATGAAACCCCTTGGCCTTAGGATTGTATCCATCTCAATTAATAAACCCTGTGGACTGCATAGTTTCTTAGTAATATCATAAAACACAGTCCATGCATGGAGTAGGACATTGTTCGAGGGTAGGTTCACAAAGCTTCACACTTGTGAGCATTTATATGCACAACATCATTTATCTAAGGTCATAAACTAGTTTAAGTAACTAAAAAGTTATAGTTAAATTGGTTACCAAGTTGTTATATTGATTTTATGATATTTATTTGTTATTCTTATATGTATGTCGTTAAGTTTTTCAAGTTTGGTGTTTTGCAAGTAGTTTGGTGTTATTGAAGTTGTTGGGTGGTTTGAAGTGTTAGACTAACAATTAAGCAAATGATACCACATATTATGGTTAAAACAAGAGGATTGCATCGGGCTTTAGGGCGACTTGTAGACAAAACATTAGGTAGAGATGTTAGTCAAAATGAAGAGGAAGCCCCTGAACGTCGTAGGCCGATGGCATCTATTAGAAGACAATGGGCAAGGGCTGCTCTTGATGAGGATCCTCCTACTTAGGACGGACATATGGAGCTTGACATTCCTGTTATGGAGGATGCAGGTACTGATTTACAAGCTTTTCCAGGGGGGCCGGAGTACTGTTCAGTGTTGACAGAGTACGCTGAACTTGTGACTGTTAGAGTGTGGGCATGGCAGGTACTTATATGTTTAATTAGATACAAAGTGCAATTATTTTTTAGTAGCAATGATTGTGATTGATCTTATTTGTTTGCAGGAACGTCTTGAGTTAAAATTGGTCTCTCATGGAAGGAAAATGCATAAATTTGGGAGGACTGCTGATCGCGGTCGTACGCAACCAAATTAATATGATTTTAAATGTAGTACTAGGAAAGTGACTCCTAGGTCGTCTCTCAAGGATCAATTGTCAATGTTTAAGGGATTGAAAACGTGTTGGGGGTTTTTTTGGCAGAATGCGAAAATAATTAAAATAAAACAGAAATTCGAAATTGAAATGCAGTGATTAAAACACAAGTCAGACCCTTAGAACAAATTGCGCCTCTAATTTCCTCGGTTCACGAAAGATAATCTGTCCTGCTTAATCCTTATCAGTCCAGATTAATCAACTAAGCGAAGATTAATCCAAAACGTCATTACACGAATTAAGCAAACGTGAACCTCGTTAGGGCAAACTCTCAGAATTAAGCAAACTGAGATTCTGAATCAATCAATACCAGAATCATTAAGCATGAATCCAATTCGAAAAATACAGAACAAAAACTCTAACAAGGAAGAACAAGCAGAAAATGAATTAGAAGAACAAGAACCTCTATTAAAGGTCTGCAATCTGTCCTAGGGTCCAACCCTAGGTTTAGCCTTCCATTAAAACAACAGAAACGTAAATTGAATTGAAACGAAACATTAAACGAAATTAAGAACAAAAACAAAATTAAGAACAGAAACGAAATTGAAATTGAGAAGATGAAGCAGAAAGTGAACAATACTGAAACTGAAGCAGAAAACGAAAATATTAAAACTAAAGGAAAACTGAACTAAAATTGTATTGTAGGCTGTATGTTCTTGTCTGTCTGTTGTGTGTTGTGTGTTTTGTGTTGTATCTGAATTGTGTGTTGCATGGGCACAAAACCCCTAAATATATAGTAACTGCCTAACCTAAAAGAATGGACCTTTTCCTAACAATTTTGGCCCAAAATCACTAAAGATAAGATAAGATAAAATAAAATAAAAACGAAATCCACATTCTGATATGGAAAATATTAAGCATAAATAAAAATGAAATCTATAATTTGATATGGGAAATATTAAGCTGATGCTGACGTGGCGCACTAATCTTCAGTCCATAAATTAATTCCAAGCCCAATTAGTTTAAACTGCCCTGAAAATAAAAATTGAAATAATTAACTTAAAATAATCCAAATTAATTAAAATCTGAATTATCGGTCCAATTAAGTCCTAATTGAGAAATAGTGCAAAATAAATGATTAAACACAAATTAGGGATTAAAATGAGTACAGAAAGATGAGTAAATAGTGATAAATAGTGACTCATCAACTGCACCTGAGATTGAAGGATTAGTTGCTGGTATGGGCTTAAGCCCTTTGATTTGTTCTAAGGCCCAAACAATATTGTTTATACGTTCTAGGGCCCAAACAACATTATTTATACATTCGACTTCTAAATAAACAAATCTAGCTAAGAATGTCATCCCAGTAGGTGTCACATCAACAATGTGAAATAAAGAAAGTTTGTTCCTGTTTGTTTTGTATGTGTTGTCTATCAGGAAGACAATATGATATGCATTGCTCAACTTCACTGCATCCGGATGTGTCCAAAATAGGTCACGTATGACATTTTCATCTTTCACTCTATGCCAATGAATATACATGTCGCGTTCAAGAAGTTTTATTAATTGTTGCAATTAAGTATTATTGCCTCTAATACGTGTGCAGTATGTATATCTTGCACTATATACTTGCTTCAAAGTTGCACAATTATTGGCATTGTGATACTTCAAAGTTAGAAGAATATTCTTTGATTTCACCATCAACCTTGTTATATCAACAACAATAATCTTCTCATCCTCTGTTAGTCGACCAACATATGGATGTCCACATAATAACTTTACCAAAGCATGATTATAAGTGCCACATAATAACTTCACCATCCACCCAAAACCTCCCGGGACTGGTTTGGCTCGCAGCTTAAAAGGACAATTATATTTTCTAGTGTTAGTCACTGTAGGTACCAAATCTTTTTTGAATGCTCTATACTTTCCACTCCTTTCACAACCAATTAAAACAAGTGATGTCCTTCCCTTCTTTCTAGTTAACATGTCCGACCTCATTATGACATTTACAAAACTATTATCATATGCAACAGTACGAGTCCATTTCAATACATCCTCACGGGAAGGGAACACCTACAAAAATGGATAATAAATGTTTAATTTTCATGAATCATCTATTTAAGAACTTTAACCAAATTCAAAATAATATAAATACCTTAGAAGTATTGAAAGCTGTAGAACAATCAACTTAACATTTAATATTTTCACACGCACTAGCTTCATCTCCAATGTCTTTATTCATATTAATTTCTTCAGACATAATATTGTTTTACATCCACTCATTGTTGTCCATCTTACCAAATCACAATAAATTTTAATAAGTGACAAAACAAATGCATAATAATAATATTTAACAACATTAAAGTGATAATATAAAATAATTTCTATACATTTTTAATCAGCATCAATATTACAAATTCAAACAATATACAATAAATTGTTCAATAAAAATTAAAATTTCCTAAAAATACATTCCAATTTCAAAAATATAATAAATAATACAATCTATAGTAATATATCCCAAAAATACATTCCAATATACAACTAATATCTATTTTAACCTACTTATTTTTTTAATAATTAAAATTAATGTTTAATAAATATTTAATAATTTTAAATAAATTAAATCTCTATAAATCAATAAAAAAATCATTACAACACTAACTATCCAATTTACCTATAGTACTGCATTCCCATAAATTACAACAAATATCTATTTTGACCTACTTATTTTTTTAATAATTAAAATCATTTTTGAATAAATATTTTATAATTTTAAATAAATTTTTTCTCTGTAAATCAACCAAAAAATCATTACAACACTAACTATCCAATTTACCATTAGTAATGCATTGCTATAAATTACAACTAATATCTATTTTGACCTACTTATTTTGTTATTAATTAAAATTATTTTTAATAATATTTTATAATTTTAAATAATTTTTTCCTGTCTAAAACATACGGATTAACCAATCTATATACTTCTTACGGATTTGGTAATTTGTAAGAAGCATATGGATTGACTAATCCGTATGTTTCATAAGGATTAGTCAATCCATATGTTTCATACAAATTATATGAAATATACGGATTGAGTAATCCATATAATCCATACGGATTATGTAATCCGCAAGTTAAAAAAAAAAAAACTTACCTTAACACAAACACTAGACCACCACCAGAATGCAACTCCGACGAATCTAAGAATGATAAAAGCTTCCATGACCAGTCAAAACTACCCCCTCCAACAACAAAAACACCAATACTGGGAATACAACCAATGACTACCAAAAATTAATTGTAAAACGAAACATAAGCAAATAAATATACTTCACACACCGTCAGCAACAACTATAAACAAATGACAATATTTTTGGCATTTAAAATTTTAGAATGGTGTATTGGAATTTGGGATGGTGTATAAAGCTTATCCATGCACCTTTTGATGTTGTCAACCCAATGGGTTAGGTTAAGTTCTTTGAAATAACAACTAATGGGTGCAAAACAAGGAAGCTTCTAACAATGTTTTTCACTCGTTTTGACAAAGCAAACAAGTTCTTTGATTCATCCATTATTTTTGTTTAGGAAAAAATAAAGAAGGAAAAAAATAAAAGATTATATTAGAAATTTGAAAATATTTTTATTTACAGTATTTTCTTTTTTAAATTTTAAAAGAAAGAAGTTGTCGTCCTCGTCCATTGAATTGTAGCTTCCTTTTAAACTATGACTTCTATAACTCATAAGATTAAGGATGAGCTTCCTACAATAGAGAATGTTATTGGGTTGTTATAAAATTTCATTTTATTATAGTGCATAGTATCTAAATATGATATATTTATATTAATTAAAAGTTTATATTTAAATATTTAAACATTTAAATATAAAAGATTATATTGCCTTTTTACGTTTAAATAAATAAAAGAATTAAATTATTAATATAAAATTTTAATATTAAGTTTTTTTAAAAATATATTAAAGCATTTAATTATTTATTATTACAAATGGATTATTTGTATTTGTAATACTTAACATCAAGTATGTAGGCAGGCCCAATTACACAATCTACACATACATGAGAAATAATCATCACAGAGAGCATGAGTTAAAGAAAGCAACGTTGAGGTGAAAGGAAGCTATTGAAATTGATGAAAATGAGAGACAGTGACCAAAGTGGCACAAAAAAAAATGCCAAAATGCCATGGACCAAAAACAAATTGCCAAACTACCACGTCACCTATTTCGCTGGCCACATCAGTGAAGTCAGTGGGCTGACGTGGCATCACATGAGTGGAAGACCAAATTCGTTGGAGAGAGAAGCGAAATAGGTATGACACGTGACAAGTTTTCAAAATTGCGTATAAACTTCAAAGGACCATAACTTTTGACTGAAATGTCTGAATGAGGCGAAATCGGTGGCCAAACGCTCGAAATTGAGAAGAGAAGCCTTGGGCAGATCCATAAGTCAAATATTTTTTCCAAAAAAAGCCTCTAAGTGCCTCAAAATTAGGATTTAAGATTCAATCATCCAAAAGATTCATTTTTGTCTACTTTTGTAATTATTTAATTACTTAATTTAATGTTATTTTTAGTTTTTCAATTACTTCTCTGAATTTCGAACGTTTTGACATATCGTATGCCTTCATCGGACATTTCTCTCAAAAAATATCATTGTTCGAAGTTTATATGCACTATCAATTTTATATCATAACTTTTGAGAGAAATGTCTAATGGAGGCGTACGATATGTCAAAATGCTCGAAATTCAGAGAAGTAATTGAAAAAATAAAAATAACATTAAATTAAGTAATTAAATAATTACAAAAGTAGACAAAAATGAATTTTTTGGATGATTGAATCTTAAATCCTAATTTTTAGGCACTTAGAGGCTTTTTTTGGAAAAAAATTTGACCAAATCCCTTTTGAGAATTTGCCCAAAGACTTCTCCTCTCAATTTCGAGCATTTGGCCACTGATTTCGCCTCATTCGGGCGTTCCAGTCAAAAGTTATGGTCGTTCGAAGTTTATATGCAATTTTGAAAACTTGTCACGTGTCATACCTATTTTGCTTCTCTCTCCAGCGAATTTGGTCTTCCACTCATGTGACGCCACGTCAGCCCACTGACTTCGCTGATGTGGCCAGCGAAATAGGTGGCGTGACAGTTTGGCAATTTGTTTTCGGTCCGTGGCGTTTTGGCATTTTTTTTTGCTATGGCACTTTGGCCAATGTCTCTGAAAATGATGCCAGGACATTACACCTCCATCGATAATCAAAAGGTTTCAGGATCTTTACCTGCGAGTCTTCATCACCAATCCTTCTTGCAATTCAATTCATCTTCCATATTCATTTTTATTATCACCGCTTTTTTAATTCTCAATTTCATGCAGCTGGTTCCAAATCCCCCACCTTTCAAATTCTCAGGTCATTGTAATATTCTCTTTCCGGTCTCAAATATAAATATAAGAAAAAAAATTAATTCACACTAAGGACCAGTTTGGAGGTGATTGCGAATTTCTTGATTTTGATTTTCAAATGCAATTTTTAAAATAAAATGTGTTTGACAAAATGGAGTTGAAATGGTTTTTATATAATTTTCAAAACACTTTTACGTTCATTTTCAAAATCAAGAAAAAAAGTTTTCTGAATTTAATTTTTAATTTAAAAAACACACCCACATTTTTCACATTTGACAATGATACTTTTGTTGTCACCAACATTGTCACTGTCACCACCACCACCACCAATACCACCTATCATCGTTACCACCACCATCGTTGTCATTGTCATAATTGGTTGCCACCACCGCCATCATCACTATCGCCACCAACATCACTATTACTACTGGCATTTCTACCACTGCCACCAACATCGTCACAACCATCACCACCACCACTATTGCCGCCGCCACTATCACTATCACCATCGTCATCATCGACACCACCATCACCACCAGGATTGCTATCACCACCACCACCATTAATGTCATTGTCATCATCATTGTTACCATCGCCACTACTACCCCAAGCACCACCACCACCACACAACCATCACTTGTTGTCACCACCACCACCACCACCACCACCACCACCACTACCACCCTACCACTGTTACTCCCACACTATCGCCATTGATACCATCGACATTGCTATCATCAACGTCGTCGCCGTTGCCATGCTAATACCACCTTTGTCATTGTCACCACCACGTCGTCACTTCCAACACCATCGACATTGTTAGCACCACCGATGTCACCTCCACCACCATCACTACCATCGCCACTATCGTCATGACCACCGTGACTAGTCAACCACCACTGGTATCTCTAATACTGTCGCTGCTGCTGACGTCACCACCACAAAAAAGCATTCTTAAACTAATTTTAATACGATATGAAACTTTCAAAATTAGTTTATTTGAAACTAATCATATTTTAAACTGATATATTTTTTTAAAACTAGAACTAAAAACTGGTTGTTATTTTTTAAAATTTTGAAACTCACAATTAAAAACCACCCTAAGTAGGTCCTAAGAAAGTTAGTTAACCACATTTAAATGAAGGGTATTTTAATGGTGGTAAGATTAACCCTTCATGTTTGATGAGTAGCATCATCTTTTGTTAATTCTTATGTTTTAGTTGATCTCTATTAATAGGAATAGCGAAGTTAATGGTTAACATTAGCATTGACCCCCTTTGTCTAGCTTGGTTGTTGTTTCCTTTCTAATATTTTACGCCTCACTTAATTGTGTGCTACTTTTGTTTCATTTCTCATGTTATTTCATTGTTGTATCTTCATTGGCTTGAGTTGCTCATCTATGTGTGTGTTTGGATTGGTGGTGAGTTGAACTCGTCATGATTATTTGTAGCAACAAATAGTTGTTTTTGTGAAGTCACCATGATTTTGCATCCATCATGACTTTCTACCACCAAGCCAAACACATTGTAATTACCAAGGTATGATGTATTTGAACTTTGGAGAACAAATACTTATTATGTTGCCATAAAAGGCATTTATTTATGTGGCGGAACATAATAAGGATTCACTATAAATGTGCATAGATATGGACCATTCTGGATATGATTTACCTTGATTTTCGTAGCAACAACTCTTGGCACATTTGTGACATACATGGCTTACAAATTGAAGGACTAGGAACATAACTATGGCATAAATTTGGTGACTTGTTTTGCCGGCTTGTTTTATGTTTATGTCACCATTGTTCCTCTTTAATTGTATGTAATCCTTAAGTACTTCTTTATACCATTGGGCCTTGTTTCTTTTTATTCCAATGCTCTGAAACTCTTGTAGGAATAATTTGGAAGATCCAAAACCTAAAATAGTTGTATTTACTAACAATAGCATAATGGAAGCATGTTGTCTTGTATCTTGGATTCAAATATAAGCAAATCTAACTAATTTCCTTATTTAATTGTATCATTCCTAAAATACTTTGCATTTAATTGCAACTCTATTTTCGATTACTCTTTTTTATTCATGATAATAAGTTTCAATGAAGGACATTTTAGGAATATTTTTTTTACTTGAGATCAGTAAAAATAATTGATGTCAACTAACATTCTTAATTGGCATGACATTATTCATTTTTGCTTATATACGAGTCTAGAAGGAGTACACATTTTCTCTCTTTCAAGAAAGTATGAAAATTTGACACTTTCATGTGTATCCCCCAAATTCATAGTTTGGTGAAGTGTATGTCTGTTGTGCCAATGGAAATATTCAAATGGGTAGTTGTTGGGGTGGTTGGGTTCATGTTAGCAAATTTTGTGGCACTTAACGTCCAAGCACATATTATGTCAGCAGGTGAAAGATGGGTTTTGATTATTGTTAGCATTTTTCTATTGCAGTTGGCTCTAGCTGTTTCACTAAAGTACTACCTCTTCACAATAATAGTATGAGAGGAACGTGGCATTATTAGCATTCATCATCAATGAAGTGTATATAACAAAGAGAGTTCTTTTGTTATTTTAAATTTTCACTAATATAATTTGTAGTTGAAATGCAATTATCAAAATAAACCATCATTTAATGCATTCATGACAATATAAAGGAAAACAAACAATTTGTATGTTTGATAGCTACAAGTAATTATTTCAGTCATTTGTTTACATTATATTCTTGCCAAATATTTGTTGGACACTGTATCTTTTATCGAGGGGTCTTGTCTCTTATCTTAGTCTTTTATGTAGTCCGAATAGGGTTTCCAGAGTGGGATACCTGCAAAAGGCACTCCAATGCCCAAGACAAAGTATGGTTGTGAGTAGTAAATAGGGTAGTAAATGCACACAAAAGGAACAATGGTTATTACCTAGGGGTCTTTGTCATTTATACAAACCTTTGTGGGCTTTAGACCATGGGCCTTTGTGCTTGGGTTACCATATAGGTAATTCTTCCTTAATTGAGGTTAAGTGGCCTAAACCTCCATTTTTCCTTAATCATGTCGATTTGATTCATTATGGGTCTAATCACCTGTTTGTAGCTATGGTCGAATACTTGATCGGTGGGATCGATTTTGGGGCTCTCGACCTGGCCAAATACATATCTAGTATACAAGCCCCCCAAGCTCTATTAGTATTTTAAGGGTTTACAATTTAAGTTTGTGAAAAAGGAAAAGAAGGGAAAAAAGGGGTATTCGATGGTTAAAGGCAGTTTCAATTCTAGTCGTGGCGGTTTGATTGGGAAAACGTGCTTTGACACAATGTCTTTTCATCTTCCTTCATTGATAACTGAAACGCCTCTTATTTTTCACCGTTGATAAATTTTGATCTAATGGTAAGGTGGGGTTTTGTTTTTGGTTAGGGCCCATTGTTGGTCTAGCCCTTATAAAAAGGAGTGAGAGTCGTCGACTTTTCATCTTTGTTAATTTTTCTTGCCCTCGGTCAAATAGCTTTTTTTCTTTGTTGCATGTCAAGTATTTTGTAAATTTAGGAATAATGGTTTCGTCCAAAGGTTGCTCGAAGGAGTCCGAATAGTTAGGTTCCAGGGTTAGAGGTCCTACTAAAGAGGTATTCGTCGTGTCCTAGGATTTTGATTCATTAGGGTCAAACTATACTTCGCTTATGGGCTCGTTCGCCAAAAGGGACTCGACTAATTTTTCTACCTTCTTAGATAGCTTACCAGAGCAAGTGGCGAATAACATTATTCACAACATAGAGAGAATTGCTAACAACATAATTGTTGTCATGGATGTACGGTCGGGCCTTCAAAGCATCCAGTGAGAATATCGTAGGATGAAAGGCAAGTAGACGATGATCAGTGTGAATCTCTGGAGGAGTTGGTACCTCAAAAGCACAGAAGAGTGCCCTCAGAGAAGGAGTATCCTCTTATTACCCTTCCTGGGTTCTCATGGGTAGACAGGGAAGTTGGCATTTTCTTCTTTCGATACAATGACAAGTTGGACATTGACAATCTTCTCAGACAGCTTACTACTTGCCAAATAAAGAAAGATAAAATTTTCCCTATCGCTTTGAGGACATGCTAGACTGACGCTGATCCTTTGGAGCACCTTGTATTTTTATGTAAATAGGAGAAGGATCATCGAGATATCTTCTTTATGTAAGACTGCATAATCCGAGACCTGTATGTAAGGATTATGTTTGATGATTTTACAATGGGACGGGGTGATTTGGATTTTAAATGTGCCCCCCTTCCAACTTCATCTGAATGGTTGGGTGCCCATTCAAGCATTTCGAGCTCTTTGTTTGTACACATATGTTAAGATCATTCCTAGCCTCTTTCTTTATTATTTTTGTTGTTGATCGACGAAGAAGGAGAGATGGGTTTCGTTGGTCCGGTTTCTCGTGCGACCTCTATTTCATACCTTTACAACATCCTACAAAATATTTAAGGCGAGTTACTATAAGGTGGTAATAAAGACAAAAATGAGGATGAACTATTTCTATGACTTGACAAAGGGTCCTTTGTTTCCTTTTTATTGGAAACAAGTGCCACATTGATATGACGAATACCCTGTAGATCACTTGACCAAAAAGGAGCTTCGAAACCTGGCTTTTCTTGAGTCACTCCCTCGACGCCTTCCAACCAAGCCCATAGTCAATTTGTTGAAGTCTCTTAATCCCATTAAGGACCTTGAAGGTGAATTGTTTATCTTCTTTGTATGTTTTTTATTAGATTCAGTTTTGGCTAACTTGTGTGTTTGTTTGTTTCAGGAATCATGGCCGAAGTCGGTGCTAGGATTGCTGCGTTCCACCTTGCTTGTAAAAACCGAACACCAACTGGTTCTGACAACTCCATCCCCATTCAACCGTCAATCCAAAACCCTCCCTTAAGGGATCCCCCTATAGACACTCTGCCTCATCCTACCAAAGAACTAAAACAAAAGGAAACATCATGATCATAGGCATGAGTCTGTTGAACCCTCTGGTTATGTCGGTTTGAAGAAGATGAAGCAACCAGTGTTGGAATTTCCCAATACTTATCCTTTGACCAGCATTTTGGCCTTGACAAATGGTGGTTTTTTCACCAATGAGTTTCTCTTGAGTGGTATAATTGATCTGGCACATATCTCAAATCATGGTCATCGTGTGCTGAATAAGGGTGACGATGCTGCCAATTAGGAAAAATTTTAGGGATTTTAGGCTTAGGCGGAAGCTATCACCCAACATCTTCAAGGTTCCTCGACAACCAACAAGTTGAAGGTTGACTTGAAGAAGGTCGAAGACTCTCTTGACTTTGCACTTTCTATTAACACCGTGCTGGTCGGAGAGAATTCAAAATTGAAGGTACGCATCACCGCCCTTGAGTTATAGTTAAAGGGGTTAGAAACTTCGTGAATTTAAAGGTTGAGGAGGCTGAGAGGATGAAAACTTCCTTGGCATTGTGGAGAAGGAAAGAGACGCTGAAAAGGAATAAAAAGTGCAAATCCAACAGAAGGCCTATGATGATGTGTGTGAGGTTCTCGACGAGTCAATTTTTGACATTGACAAGGATATCTATAACGGGCAATTAGTCCTTATCAATGACATTCTGGAGAACGGTGCCCCTATCGGTGAGCATCAAAGAACCCTTCCTTAAGAGACTCAAATGACGGAGGGTGCATGGAGATGCCGATCGTGAAGAAGACTCTTAATTTTAACAAAAATAATTTAAGTTTTTTATTAATTTCTGTTGGTAATGCCACTTTTGTATGGCCTTCGACTTTTTATCACTTAATGAAATATCTACTTCTTCTACTTCTCTTGTGGTTGATTTAAGTTTGAGTATGTTATATACTTGAAAATAATTAAGTAAACAAATGCCTAAACGAATATTGTATGCTTGGTTACTAGTAGCTTGTTGGTCGAGTAACGTAATTTGCTATTCTTATTTTAAATTAACTGTTTTCAATTAAAAGGTTGGGTGTACCCTTGGTCGAAGAGGTTATTCAAAAGGGACTATATGTTTTTTGACCTCGATCAAGGAGAGTATTCGAGAGGTAATGTTATGATTTAGTGATAAGTTCATCCTTGGCTGAAAAGGTTATTCTGGTGGGAATTGGTGATTAGAGTAATGAGTTTGTCTTCGACCGAAAAGGCTATTTGGGAGGCAACTGGTGATTAACATAATGAGTTCATCCTCAGACAAAGAGGTTATTCAGGAGAGAACTAATGATTAACGTAATGAGTTCGTCCTCGATCGAATAGAGTATTCAGGAGGGAGCTGTAAAAAATGAAAAGTATAATTGTTGAAAAACATATCCCTTGATAATATATGATTAGGTGAGCCTCATCAAAACCTCATCGACAAAAACCCTTTCACATTTTTATAGGGATAAAAAGCCGAGGTATGAAAAGAGTACACCACCTTTTACATGAATTAACTATAGTATAACTTTAAATAATTGGAGTTCCATATTCAGGGTATAACATTTCCATTCAGTTCTTCAAGCTTGTATGCTCCATTTTATAGGTTGTACCTAACCCTAAATGGTCCTTTCCAATTGGCAACCAACTTTCCTTCTACTATGTCCTTTTGGGCTTCACCTTTGACCCTCCATACTAGATCTCCTTCCTTGAATTGTCTTGGCGCCAATTTTTAGTTCAAACATTGGGTCATATCTTGCTTGCATACTTTAGTCGATTATTGTGGCTTCTTGTACTTGCTCAATGAGGTCTAGGTTCATCTGTAAGGCTTCATTGTTCTCGACTTCAATGAAATTCTGCCTTATGATTGATATGTCTCCAACTTCTATTGGAACCATAACATATGTTTTTTATACCAGCCGAAAAGGAGTCTCTTGTGTGCGAAATGAGGGTGCAACAATAGCCCTGTAATACTTCCAAAAGCTCTTCGGCCCATCGACCCTTGGCTAACCCTAGCCATTTTTTTAGTTCTATTAGAACTACTTTATTGGCTGCTTTGGCTTCGCCATTTGTTTGAGGGTGTTCAATACACATGACTCAATGCTTGATGTCGAGACCTTTCATTAACTCATTCAACTTCCTACCTATAAATTGCAATCTTTTGTCAGTGACAACAATGAATGGAATGCCAAAGCAAGTAATGACATTTTTCCAGAGAAAATTTTGGACATTCTGAGCATGGATTATTGCCAATGATTCGGCCTCAATCCACTTAGTAAAGTAGTCGATTGCTACCAACAGGAATTTTCGCTGCCCTGTGGCCACAGGGAAGGGTCTTAATATGTTCATTCGCGAAATGGAAAAGGGCCATCGTGAAGTGATGAGGTGTAGTTCTTTAGCTGGTCAATGAATCAGATTTTCGTGTTTTTGGCATTGTAAGAATCTTTTAACAAATTCAACAATATCTATTTGCTGGTAATGTCCCTTTAGTTAAGTATTAGACAATGTCCTTCATCCAGGTTTGTAGTTCTTATTCTTCGATGTGCATGTATTCTTTTGCCGACACTCTAGGAATGAGGAGAATTTGTTGCATGAAATTTTTCAACTGCCCGAGTGTTGGTGAGATTGCTAGTTTCGCCAGCTCATCTACTCAATCATCGATGTCTCAATTGATGTGTGTCAGTTGGACTTCTTCAAATTCTTTTCTTTATTTCTTGAAAGCATGGAAATACTTCAGTAATTGAGGGTCCTTAATTTGGAAAACCTTGTTGATATGCTTAAAAGCTATCATGGAATCACTTTGGCATTTGACTTTTCGGGCCCCCACTTCTTTTGCTAGTCTTAAGCCGACAAGAAATTCTTCATACTTGGCTTGGTTACATGTGGCTTTGAATTTGAAATGTAATGACTGTGATAGGGCTATGTTGTTTAACCTCTCCATAATGATTTCGGCCCTACTACCATGTTAATTGGGTGAACCATCAACATGTAAGGTCCACCAATCATCCTATGGTGTAGGCTTGGGTGGGTGGAATTCATTTACAAAATCTACAAAACTTTATACTTGGATGGTACCTCTCGGCTCATATTGTATCTCATATTCAAAAATCTCTATGGACCATGCCATCATTCTCCTAACCATCTTGGGAAGTCATAATACTTTAGCGTTTGGACAGTCATTTCGGACCATGATCCTATGACTCTAGAATTATTGTTAAAGACGTCGTGCAACATTTACTAATGCTAAAGCCACATTTTCCATCATCTGGTACCGAGTCTCTGGATCTTGAATTACTCAATTGACAAAATAGATTGGCATCAACTCACTGTAGGTTGTCACTGACTCACTATTGTTATTAGACGAGAACCACACTTATGGCTTCAGCAGATACCGAAAGGTACACAATGAGTCTTTTTCCGATGCTAGGTTTTGTGAGCACTAGAGGGGTTGCCAATGTTATCTTTAGTTGCTAAAAGGCTTCTTCACACTCATTGTTCCATTCAAAGTGCTTTGTCTTTTAGAGGAGGTTCATGATTGGTTTGGCCTTTTCGGCTCCCCTTGGCAAGAATCTTGCCATATAGGTTATTCGGCCAGCCAACCTTTGTGTTTCTTTCAAGTTCTTGGGACTTCTCATCTCTAGGATGGCCTGACACTTGTTGGGGTTTGCATGTAATCCCCTATAGGTTAACCTAAATCTTAGAAATTTTCCCTCTTCGATCCCAAATACACATTTTTTAGGGTTTAGCCTCTTGCTATTGATAAACCTAGATTTAACTATATTTTGATGTGAGTTTTCATGTCATATATTCATGCATTTTGATATATTTTGTTTGACAAAACTCGTGGTTTAGTGTAAGTTTATGAAAGATAGGTGCTTAAGAGGTTTCATGTGAAAAACAGCTAAATATCATGAATTTTTGGAGCTAATTAGAAGAGCATATCATGGTAATTTTATACGACCACAATAATTTTGTGTGTGTGCGGTGCTTTTGTATAACAATGGTAATTTTGTATGGTTGAGGTAATTTTTTACCCGTGTGATAATTTTGTACATTTGTGGTCTGCTTGTGTCATTGTCACTCAATGATTGCAAGGATCACCTACTAGATTTAAATCCTAATTGATAATATTCTTCAATTAAGGAAAAATAGAAGTAAAACCTCCACAAAATATTATAAATAAGGAATGAGAGCTCTTTCTTTTGAAAGGAAAAAATCTTTAGTTTTATTCTTATGTTTTTATGAATTTGAGAGAACCTAGAGGGCTTTTAAGAGCTAAAGAGCGTGAACAACACCACTAAGATAGATCATGATCATCATTCTTGTCTATTGGTATGTCTATGTCTACTTTTTATAGGATTTTTGGTTTTGCTATGATCATGAATGGCTAGTCCCCTAGTCCGTGGTTTATGATATAACTGTGCAAATGTACTTATCGCCTTGTTCTTAATCAAATTCTTCATTGTTTTATGTTAATTAATTATCTTCCTTATTTTAATGTTTATCTGGAACTGATCATTCTAATACTCAATTGATTGCATAACAGTGATCATTTGCATGTAATTGGTAGATCTAGGTAGAGAATATTGTGCACCAAATTGCATGATCAAATTATTTGGGTAATCTCTGATAGATTAGTTAATCTTTAATTAATCATCCTAAGAATTGATTTTATCCTTTGATTTAAAATGATAGATCCATGATCATTGCAGTATTGATTTAAGACAAAGAGAATTTTATGACCTTGATCATAGGCTTTAGTTGATTTTGGGAATCGATAATTAACTAAGGAAAGAATTTAATTAGGATTAGGATTATTAGAAAATTGGTATTAGTGAGTCATAACCTCTGGTCACTCTTATTATAACTCAAAATCTCTATTTATTTTCATTTATTTTCTTATAAAAACTAAAATCATAAAAATATTTAAATCCTATTTTTAATCATCTCTACTGGTAGTTTAATAAAGTTGACTAATTGAGAATACAACTAGTCCTTTGGGTTCGATATTCAGACTTTTGAGTCCACTGTTCCTATTACGTAGGTACACTTGCTCTTGTGCGAGCTTAACATATTTTACGCATCGGTTATACTTTCAGATTTGATTTAATACTTCCTCCATGTCTTTGATATGTGTTGGAAAATCATCATATTTGATGACCATGTCTTCGATATACACTTCCAGGTTTCTTTCTTGGAGTTCGTCTCTTTCGTTTTCGCTTTGGTGAAGTACTGTCCGAAACTTCCCCTAATATGGGCATGTACTTCTCCGTTATTATCTTCCTAGTAGCTTAGTTATCCTCATAAAGCCACTTACTTGATGTCTAGCTTGCCAACTGGTAGACAGTTCCTTACCTTGCCCATTATTCTTTGATATGTGGCCTTGACGTTTTTTAACCTAAACGACATTACCTTGTAGTCGTAATTTGTAGACTCGACTATGAACTCTATTTTCTCCTCATCAGGAGGGTCCATTCTAATTTGTTGTAGCCTGAGTAGGCATCCAAAAAAAATTAGCATAATATGTCCTTCCACTCTATCCACCAAACGGTTAATGTTAGGCAATGGATATGGATCTTTTGGGTAGGCTCAATTTGAGTCTGTGTAGTCTGTGCACATTTTCTATGTACCATTCGATTTTTTAACCATAACCACATTTGTCAGCCATGTGGTGTAATCTATTTCTCGGATGAGTTGGGCCATCATCAACTTGGAGACTTCTTGCCGAATTGCTTGACATCCTTCTTCCTTCATTTTTCTCTTCCTTTGAGCTATTGGTTTAGCATCTTTGGATATGGATAGTTTGTGACAGTGGAAGGTTGGATCAATCCCTGGCATGTCCACCGCAGACCATGCAAACAAATCAGCATATGCTTGGATCACTTGTTGCAGACTGCTCCTTTCATCTATAGAGGGTTTACTTCCAAGCTATGTGACTTGTTCCTCCTTTATGTCAAACTAGAATGTGCATGTTTCTTCAATTAGTTTGACCTTGTTGTCATCGTTGATCCAAGGATCGAGATCTAAGTCTTATGACCTTTCGGTCCTTGTTACAATCTCAATGTAGTTAATCGCTTGGCATGGTTCATTTATTGCTAAGGAGTTTAACCTTAGGCTTGCCATATAGCATTCCCTAGAAGTCTTTTGGTCTTCGTGAATTGTTATTATAGACTTGATGTTCGAGGGGAATTTCATAACCAAGTATGGAGTAGATACCATAGCTACTAAAGCATTGAAAGAGGGACAACCAAGAAGTATGTTGTAAGAGGTATGAGATTACACGTTTAGAGTAGTGATATCGTAGCAACGAGACAGGTTGTTACATTAGTGGTATCAGAGTAGGTCGAACCTTTTTAGACTATGAGTTATGAGTCTGCTGTGTTTCTCTATGCATTTTGTGTTTGCTTGTTGAATGTTTGATGTTAAGTATTTGACTCTTTTGTAGTTGCTTGGGTTGGTTGTGTTTGAGATTTGTTAGTTCTGTCATAATATGTTTGTATTCCTGGTTTAGGGTACCATGAGTTTCAATGCCTTGTCACGAGTTATCAGATTGTCCATCTGGATAATTCATGAAGTGAAATGGAACACCATGGCAAGCGGTCAGGAATACAAAGGGTAGAGAATGAGCATTAATGTCGAGAGAGAGAGAACTGTTGTAGAGAAGTGATTTCTCGAGGCATCAATTCTCAAGAGTAATTGAGTATGGACTTCAGAAAGGTATAAAATTGCTCTATTTCTTTTCTTGCGTGTATCCTTTCCATGTTCTCACTTCTCTGTGTGTGCAAGGAGTGATAGCTGGCAGGAATGATCGTGCAATAGTTGATGCTCTCCAAGCTTTAGCCCAAGCTACGTGGAATCATAATAGAGGAGAAACTTAAGCTTTTTGTGTCTTCTGTGTCCAAGCTTTAATCGATTACTTAATAATATAATCGATTATTTTGTTCTTCGTTCAATCTAGAAAAACCTTTATGAACATATTAATCGATTACCTATCAGATTAATCGATTATTTGGCCTTTGATTGAAAATAAACTGCTTTGTTAAAGGTTTTAATCGATTTCTTACTTAGTGTAATCGATTACCATTATCAGTAATCGATTACATAGTTCATTTGTAAAATGCCTGCTTTCTGATTTAATCGATTACCAAAATTCGTAATCGATTACATAGTTCATTTTGTGAAACATAGCTTTATGTCTTAATCAATTACAACTCGGTTTAATCGATTATTTTGCTCGTTGCTGAAACCCAGAAAGCTTCTTTAACATTTTAATCGATTAAGTGATAATTTAATATATTACATAAGAACTTTAATCGATTATTAGGTGCGTTTAATCGATTACAGTTAGTTACAAATTCTGTTATAAATAAGAATGTGTAAAATATAGGAACACTTCACACTTAACCAAGAGGGGGGTGAATTGGTTAGGCTTGATAAATTAAAAATTTTCTTAAACAAAATCATAGTTTTCCCTTAGGATCTTTATCACTTTTGAAACGAAGAAACTTTATTCAATCTAATGCTCTACCCAAGGTATCCAATAGCTCAAAACTTAGTTGATAAACAAAGTCACACAACCAAGAAAGACAAAATATATCCAAGATAAAGAGAAGAATCAAAACACACAGGATTTATACTGGTTCACTTCAAACACTATGAAGCTACATCCAGTTTTCTTCCACTCAACACTAGAATGGAGTTCCACTATTGCAATTTTCTGTTCTTACAAGTAATTACAAAGTCTCTCTTTATCAACCCTAGATAAAGTTCAAAAATCTAAAACACTATTAGATTCTTAGAGACAACCCCACTGAGAACACTACTCAGCACAACCCCTAGAGAAATCCTATCTCTAGTTTACATGCAAGAAACCCAATCATAATAGACAAAGAATTACAACCAAAATCAAAACAAAAGTTACAGAAAGATTAAGGAGAGAAACAACCTGATGATCTAATGATTAACAATGCATATGATTGATTGACACAGGTTGAATTAGCAAATTGGATCAGCTTCCCTTAATCTTGAAAGAAATCTTGCTCTAGATTGACTCACAAACTAATGATCAATGTTGTAGCAGAGCAAGCATGTAAAAACACTTTGAAAACACTTAGAAAGACTCTTAGAACTGTTATGGCTCAATGGATATCAATATACAACGTTACAAAATCAAGCAAGGTGATTTCCTATTTATAACAGAAAAACGTAACAGAAATAATCGATTAAGACGCGCCAAATAATCGATTGTTTTGCTTATGTAATCGATTATTCCAAGACTGTAATCGATTAAAATGCTCATAAGCTTTTCTGGAATTTCTATAACAGAGAAAATAATCGATTATCCCGTCTTGTAATTGATTAAACCAGGAAATCCATGTTTTTCAAAATACACTAAGTAATCGATTAGTGAAAATGGTAATCTATTAAAGCAGGAGCCATAGCCTTTCTGATTATACTATGTAATCGATTACAACCTATAGTAATCGATTAAAGCAGGGAATGACTATTTTCAGATAAGCCTATGTAATTGATTACAATATACTGGTAATCAATTATCCCAGCATTTCTTAAAAATCATATCAAAGTATGTAATCAATTACTACTCATAGGTAATCGATTAAAACAGTCAACAAGGCAGTTTCTAACAAACCAAAGGTAAAATAATTGATTAATTCGATATGTAATCGATTATAATGTTCTTGAAAGCTTTTCCAGAATAATTGAAGAACAAAATAATCGATTAATATGTTATTATAATCAATTAAAACAGCAGGTAAACAATTTTTCCAAAAACCTTTGAAACAAGTATAAAAACTTAACCATTTTATGAAAGCCTTGTGATTTTATTAAACCATTTTAAGTTATTTGTGAATTAGAATGAATGCAATGCTTTAGGATCATCAGAATTGCTTTTCTCTTACATTTTATCCTAATTAATCTCCAAGTTGTCCTTTGCATGTTTGAAAGCTCAAAACTTGAAATTTGAATCATCCTTTGCTTATGCTTCAAGCAGCTCCCCCTGAATTCAACAGAATGAAGGGTTTGGTAGAGAATGGAGTCTCCAATCCTCTCTTCGCAGTTTCTTCGAGGTAACCGTGTTTTCTATGTCTTCTCCTAGCTAGTTTGAAGCCTCTCTTGATGTCTCTTGTGATTTGGATACCGTTATTGGGTGTTTTTATACTTCCTTTGAAAAACCTTTGAGAATGAGACATTGTAAAAGTTTCCTTCGTATAATATTGATGTCATTTTTGTGACCTTCGTTGAGTCTCGGTCACATTGGTGTAATCAGAATTTCAAAATGATGTCTTTTTGATGTGGACTTCTGAAACACCCTAGCCCCTTTTAAATTTAAGTGGGTATTCGACCCCAAATGTTAATGTTAACCTTGTCTTTGAAATCTATACTAAATTATCTTCAATTTGGTATATAGAGCTTTGCGTTTAGGCCAAAGCACATGAACTTGAGAGATCTCAAAACAATGCTACTAGGAGCTAACAGAAGGAGATAGATAGGTAAGGGGAGTTTATTGTTTGGTTACAGCTTTTGATACCATAGATGGGGGTTAGGAAACCCAATTATGGAGATTTATGCATGTCCCTGTTGTGTGCTGGTTTTCAAGAAAAACTATGTTTTGAACTAATGGGATGCGATATATTTATTATTGATGTATCTTTGTTTCTGTTGTGTGCTCGTTTTCAAGAAAAACTGTGTTTTTAACTAATGGGATGCGATAAATTTGTTATTAATGGATTAAATTGTGAATGATGTTGTTGTTGTTGTAATTATTGGATTTTTGGGTAAAGTCTTAATTATAGAGGGGACTCTGCCCAAAATTTTATAATACATTCTTCTATTTAATTCATTATTGAATTTTAAATGGGCATAAGAGTTTGTTTTCTACATTGTAGTCCTCCCCTTTAATTTAGAATTTTCCTAAAATACCAGTCTTGTGGTAATATGGATTATGAATGAATGAGGTTTGTGATGTTGATGATGATATTGAAATGGGATTATGTTGATGATTATATTAATATGAGATGATATTTTGATGTTTATGATGATGATGTTGAAATGAAATGATGTTGATGTTGTTGATGATATTGACTTGAAATGATATTGATGTTGTTGATGATATTGAGATTAAGGTGATATTGATGTTGATGATGACGTAGATGAGAGATGATGTTGAGGCTGATGATGTCATCGTGATGGATGTATGTTGTACATGTGAGGTGATATGACTTTTTGGATATCCATGCGGAGAAGAGTTTACGAATTTTAAGCATTCCTGAAGAAAGAAAGGGATTGCTTAGAATTCCAAACTCTATGCATGGCCAGGACATTGAGGGTGCAGTGACCTGTCGGATATCCCTGTGGGGAAGAGTTTATGAATTTTAAGCATTCTTGAAGAGAGAAAGGGATTGCTTAGAATTTCGGTCTCTATCCACGGTCAGGACATGGGGGGTGTAGTGACCTGTCAGATATCCCTACGGGGAACAACTACAAATTTTAAGCATTCCTGAAGAGAGAAAGGGACTGCTTAGAATTTCGGTCTCTATCCACGGTCGGTGCATTGATGACCTCATGTTTGTATGTTGTGTATGTACATAGGGTGCATGACTTATTGGATATCCTTGCGAGGAAGAGTTTACAATGAGGGTAAACTTGCGGGTACTAAGGGGCATGTCACTCAGTTTGGAATTCCCTTGAGACTCTGGTTGATCACCATGGGGAGGGGGGAATGACCAGTGCACGACTGGGTGACCCCAACAAACTACTGAATCATTTTCCTAAGTGAGAGGCTATTTCCGATGGTACCACATTGCATGGTGAGAGTGGAGTTAGGTGCATGCATCATTTTGAGCACAATTGATTTGAACTATGAAAAAAATGGATGACTAGTTTGTTGAGTATGTGTTGGACTGATTGATTACTGAGAATGATTGTGGTTGTTATTGTTGTTTTCTTTCTAATTATTGTTATCTAGTGCTTGTTGATTTTGTATAATAAACTCACCCTTACAATTTTGTATTGTGTGGTTGGTACTTGTGATAATTGCGAACTTTTGTTCATGGGAGCAGATGAGCAGCAATAGGTGACATTGGAGAGAGATCCTTTCTGTTGGAGCCACCAAGTCGATGTGATAAAGTTAAATTAATTTTGGGAGAGAGATGTGTTTTATTATTAACTCTTTCTTAGCTGGTTCCTTAAATACTTTTTGGTTGGGCATGTAAATTTCAGATTTAAATACATGTAAAAACTAAACTAAGTTATAACATGTGAATGACATATGTGGTTCAATTTATAGATATCTGTATATTTATTTAATTATGTATTTGTGTGATGCTTGGTGAGTGTAGTATCGAGAAAAATTTACTACTATTTTCATAATCAAATTAATGGAGTTTTCATTAAAAGTTGAGATTACACGTTTAGAGTAGTGATATCGTAGTGAAAAGGTGGGTCGTTACATAAGCAATTTGATTATAATTTAATTTGTGGTGATCATAAGTTGAAAGTTCATATTCTTCGGTCATTGATAAACAATTTGTTGCAATTCAATAGATCCCCTAGTACCTACTTTTTCCCCACAAAGTTGAACAAGGGGTCGTCGTGAGGTAGGAGCTCTATTTCTGGAATGTTTAGCTGTTTGAAAGTGTTTCAGAAATAAGATTTTAGTCGAACTTCCCTGGTCGATAACGTTTACTGTACTATGCAATTAGTGATTTCAACAATTATTATGACTGGGCCATCCTACACTGTGTTAACCGATCAAACAATCCAAATATATATCTTGTGGGTTGATATCGACGCACTTCCTCTAGCGAATTCTCCTGCAATTATGTTAATGATGCGTTTAGGTTGGTTGAGGGATTTCTCCTCTTTTTTTATGGATTGGCTTCTTTGCCTCTTAGCTTGAGAGTGATGGTTACGTTCTCAGTCCTAGTCTTTTCCTTTATCTTCATCTTGCTTGTAGTTGTTATAGGGTCAATAAGATTGAGGCTTGTGAACAAAATCTTTCAAGTGTCCCAACTTGATAAGATCTTCAATCTTATCTTTTAGAACAATACATTCTTTCGTTGAATGTCCCCTATTTCGGTGATATTTACACCACTTGGAAAAGTCAACTTTCGATGGAGTATTGGCTCTTTTTGGCATTACCAAGATTTCGGTTGCCAAGGCTTGATCTAAAATGTTGGATCTACATGCACTGAGGAGGTTATGATGCATGCAGCGAGGTTGTCTGGGTGGTCAATTCCTTCGCCCCAATTCTGTTGTTTTTGTGAAAGTTGGCTTGTCTCCCTTCTTCTTTGTTGAGGTTGTCTCAGCTCAAACTTGGTTCCTGTACTCAACTAATTCTTCCATATGCGTGTACTTGCCTGCTCTCTTCTAGAGATCATTCATATCAAATGCAATTTTTTTTTTGCATAAGCTATTAACAAAAGGTCTTGACTTGAGGGCAGTTATCAAGTGGTGCATATAAACCGCCGGATCGAGATTTCAGATGCTGAGGGCTATCTTTCTGAAGCATTCCATGAATGTCCGAAAAGGCTCTTTCTTTTCTTGTTGAATATTGACTAATGCCACTGAGGTCAAATGGTGAGGATAGTGGGTCACAAACTAGGTGCCAAAATAAGCCGCCAAGGTTTTGAAAGAATCAATCGTGTTTAGGGGAAAATTAGTGAACCAATAGAGGGATTGGCCTCTGAAGGATTTGGGAAAGACTCAGCACAAAAAAAAACAGCATCATCTGTAGTGTACAGGCTGACCTATGTGATGCAGACATCCAAATGCTAATCTGGATCACTGATACCATCATATTTTCCATGGTTAAGCTCTTCCAGTTGCGTGGTAAGTTAGCGTCCATAATACCGAGGATGAAAAAATTCTTATACTACTGTAATGATTTTCCAACTGTGTTCATGGACAAGTGTTAGGTGTCTTTTCTTACACTTACATTTGTGTATTGGGGCATCTTCTGTGTTGTAGACTCAGTCTCACCTCTAGCAGGTGTTTCATCATCTAAATGCCATAAGTGGTCATGGTCCTTTAACTGTGCATTCTCCTATCGAAGGGCTATGATCTCTTAGGCATGGAATCCTCGCATGTCAGAGACCTACGCCTGTAGTCGCCTTACCATAGATGATAGATTGGTTTGGTCTTCCACAGGTACCTCGTTATGCTGATGTTGTTCAAGGTTGGTTGTAGTTGTTGTGTATATTCTTGTTCATGTAATTGCCATAACATTTTGGGCTTGGGACTATCTTACTCGGCCTTATGGTGGGGGCCAAAAATGTTCTTGCTAAATATTTGTCGGACATTGTCACTTTTGCAGAGGGGTCTTATCTCTTGTCTCCGTCTTCTATGTAGTCTGAATAGGGTTTCTGCAGGAGGATACCTACAAAAGGCACTCCAACGCTCAAGTCAGGGTTCAGTTATGAGCAGTAAATAGGATAGTAAATGCACACAAAATGAATAGTGGTTATTACTTGCAGGTCTTCTATTTATACAAACCTTAATGGGCCTTGGACCATAAGCCTTCATGCTCAAGTTGCCATTTAGGTAGTTTTTCCTTAACCGAGGTTAAGTAACCTAAACCTCTATCTTTCCTTAATCATGTTGAGTTGCTTCATTATGGGTCTAATCACCTGTTTGTAGGGTTGATTGGGGGTAACTATTGGGGCATTGTAAAGGACATGCAATTATTCTACTGCAGTACTGGGAGTTAGTTAAGAATCAATTTCTAAGACAGTTAGAGTTAGTGGAGTTAGTTAAGTTAGTTATATATCCTAACTCTCTACTCTATATATACAGAGTTGTAATCCTTTGATCAGTGGGTTAATAAAATAGTTTCTTCTCTCATTTTATTCCTTCTATTATTTTTTCTATTATGGTATCTAGAGCCTACTTTGGTTCAACTATGGTTGATTTGTGCAATCCTTTTCCCTCTTCTTCGGCATTGCTTAATTCAATTGCTGAAAACTTAATGATACAATTTTTTTTTGTTTTGGCGACAACAAATCGAACTGGTGATCAAATCACACCAGCTTCAGCACTTTGTCTTAAATCCATTGATTCCGCCACAAATTTTCTTCGGTGTCTATCATGAAATTGGTTGTGAAAATCCTAAATTTGAAGTGTGGGAGCAGCAAGATCAAATCCTTCTCACATGGCTACAATCGACACTCTCGAAGTCGATCTTGTCACAGTGTTTGGGAAGCGTACAGTCATATCAAGTTGGGGATAAAATTCATGAGTATTTCAATAAGGAAACACGAGCTTAGAAACGACAACTTCGCACTGAGTTACAATCTGTTTCACTGAAGGATAAATCCATGCACGCCTTTCTTCTCAATGTTCAAGAGATTGCAAATGTGTTAGCTTCAGTTAGAAGCCCAATTTCGCCTCAAGAACACATCAATGCTTTTCTTTAAGGTCCTTCCTTGAGGTTACAACTATGCTATCTCTGTTACTGAAAGTAAATTCAAACCACTTCCCCTCGTAGAAGTTGTGGCACTTCTCCTTGCTCACGAAGCTCGACTTTGCAAGTTTGATGAAGTGAAAGATTCTCCATTAGTCAACTTGATTCATACCTACGGTACTGGTGTTGGTTCATACTCCTCTCATAATACGCGTCAACAAACGGAGTTGGAGAATTTTCCGTCACGAGGTGGTTTTTACTGTGGTGGTGGTTATAATTGGGGTGCTCGCGGAGGTGGTCGGTGTGGTGGTCGCTTTGCAAACTTCTAGTGTTAGGTTTGCTTTAAGTAGGGTCATATAACCTCTTATTGTTACTATCATTATGATTAAAATTACCAGCCAAACCTTAATCTGACTCTTAATAATCCCTTCACTCCAGCTCCTAACCAATCCACTTAGAATTATCACTCATCATCTCAAAATTATTATGGTTCAAATGCTATTTCCAAACAGAACACTAGCTCTCCTCCCTCAAATGTTTGGGTCAATCCTAACAGTTACAAAACCTCAAGTTCTAATCAACCTAGTGCTTTGTTTACTAACATTGATTCTTAGTCCAACAATTCCAATTGGATTCCTGACTCTGGAGCTTTCTTTCATGTGACTGGAGAGTCTCAAAACATCCAGCAACTAGCTCCTTTTGATGGTCCTGACTAGATTTTCATTCGAAATGGTCAAGGTTTGAACATTAAATCTACTGGCTCTGCTCATTTTACTTCTCCTCACAACTCTAATGTTCCTCTTTCACTTAATCAACTTTTACATGTACCTTCCATCACTAAAAACCTAATTAGTGTTAGTAAATTTGCAAGATATAACCAAGTGTATTTTGAGCTCCACTCATAATTTTGTGTAAATCTTAGGTTTCCAGTGAGATCTTACCTCAAGGCTCTGTTGGACCTGATGGACTCTAATTTTTCCCTAATTTGAAGCTTCAAAACTTTCCAGCCAAGCCCTCAAATTTTGCTTGAGCTTCATGTTTAGTTTCTAATTTTGTTTTTCAAATTTTGTTGCTTCAGCGGAACCCAAGTCCAACAATCTGTGGCATCCTAGACTTGGTCATCCAAACATTCATGTAATGAAACTTGTCTTACAACAATTTAATATACTTCTTCTTAATAAAATTGTTGTTGACTTCTGTGCTTCTTGTTGTGTTGGCAAATCTCATAGTCTCCCTTCATCTCTGTCTAATAGTACCTATTCTACTCCTTTAGAATTGATTTTCAGTGATCGACCTAGTGCTATGCAAGGTGTATGCTGATGTTCCGCGAGCACTCGTCTCGTGGTTGGTTGAAATCTGGGTTTATGGCCGACTTCGCCGTGACAAAATGGTGGATTAGCAATGTTTGAGACCAATCACATGCGAGCCGGTCAGTTATGGAATCATGGACGACCTTGTGCGTGCACACATGCTCCCAACGAGACCTCAGGTCAGGCGGGTCTACCCGCTAAGTTTAAGCATATCAATAAGCTGAGGAAAAGAAACTAACAAGGATTCCCTTAGTAACGGCGAGCAAACCGGGAAAAGCCCACCATGGAAATTGGTCGCCCTAGTGTCCCTCTCATGTTGTTTCTGTTGGATATAGGGGGAGCAACATAAAGAATGAAGCCTATGACTTAGAAGAATGTTTTGAACTTTTCACATGCCTTGAAGATTGTAATTCAAATGAAGTGTAGGAGAAGCCAATCTTTTGATCCTTGCATTGCATGCACATACTCATTAACATGCCTAAATGTTTTTCATTAAAACATCAAAGCTACTCACAATTTGAAAAAGGATTTAACTGAGTAATGTTTTTGGAAAAATATAATTTTACTGTTTTAATTGATTACATAGCAGATTAATCGATTATTTAGTTCATGATTAAAACTAGAAAAGCTTTGATGAACATTTTGTTGGATTCAGGGGGAGCTACTTAAAGAATGCAAAGGAATCAAGCATTGGTTTTGAGCTTTCAGCATGCAATGGATGCCTTCAAGATTAATTTGTGTGAAATGTATAGAGAAAAGCAATTCTGGTGATCCAAGTGCATTGCATTCATATCATTCTATAATTCAATTAATTTGATTAATAAAAATCACAAGGCTTTAGTAAATTGACTAAGTTTTTAATTTGATTCAAAGGTTTTTGGAAAAATGGTTTTTGTACTGTTGTAATCGATTACCTTAAAGGAATAATCGATTATTTTGTTCTTAGCCTATTCTGGAAAAGCTTTCAAGAACAATGTAATCGATTACCTATCGGAATAATCGATTATTTGACCTTGTTTTCATATAAACTGCCTTGTTGAACACTTTAATCGATTATTAATGGGTAGTAATCGATTACATAGCTATATATGATTTTAAGGCGTGTTGGAAAAATTGATTACCAATGAATCATAATCGATTACACAGGCTTAATAAGAAAAGTCATCTTCCTGTCTTAATCAATTACCATTTCTAGTAATCGATTACACTATGTATTTGAAAACCTTAAGTTTGTATTAGATAATCGATTACCATATTTCGTAATTGATTACACAGTGTATTTGGAATGCTACAAGCTCCTGTCTTAATCGATTACCAGAGTTCGTAATCGATTACATAGTACATTTTGATATTTTGAAGCTTCCTGTCTTAATCGATTACAGGACGGAATATTCAATTATTTGGCTTGTTGAGAAAATCCTGAAATGTTTATGAACGGTTTAATCGATTACTATCTTGTTTTAATCGATTACATGAGCAAAATAATCGATTATATGGAGCATTTAATCGATTACTGACAGTTATAAAAGTTTGTTATAAATAGAACCAAGGCTCAGCTGCTTTTCTAACTTTGTGGAACATTACCCATACGTATTTTCTGAGCCTAAACAGTCTTGTGAAGCATTCTTAAGTGTTTTCTAAAGGTTTAATCCTTGCTCCATTATGCCTTGATCATGAGTGTTTGATTCAATCTTGGAGCTTGAAACCTTTTCAAGATTAAAGAAAGCTGTGCTTTTTGATGTGTGATCATTCAACCTGATCTGGTAACTTCTTTTTGCATTGCATCATTGGATCAAGTTGTTTCTCTCCTTAATCTGGTTGTAATTCTGTTTTGTATTTTTCTTTGTGATTTGGCTATTGTAATTGGGTTCTTGCTTGGAACTAGAGAAGAGGTTCTCTAGGTGGAAGAACTGAGTAGTTTTCTCAGGTTCTTATCTCTTAGAATCTAATAGGGTTTTAGATTTCTGTTCCTTATCTAGGGT
Source organism: Glycine tomentella (assembly GCA_007407185.1). NCBI lineage: Eukaryota > Viridiplantae > Streptophyta > Magnoliopsida > Fabales > Fabaceae > Glycine > Glycine tomentella. The sequence continues at coordinate 169,668 of PYAF01001915.1, forward strand.
TGATAAAGGGAGACTTTGTAATTGCTTGTAAGAACTGAAAATTATAATAGTGGAACTCTAACCTAGTGTTGGTTGGAAGAAAACTGGATGTAGCTTCTAGTGTTGAAGTGAACCAGTATAAATTTGTTTGTGTTTTGATTCTCTGTACCCTAACTATTATATTCATTGTGTTCTTGTTTAAATTGCTTGACTAAAGTCAGTTTTGATCCATTGAATTCCTTGGGGCTGAGCTACTTGGTTGAATAAGGTTTCTTGGTTTTGAAAAGTGATAAAGATCCTAGGAACTCTGATTTTGATTAAAGAAATTTTAAAATACCAAGGTTAATCAATTCACCCCCTCTTGGTTAAGTGTGAGTTATTTATATTCTTTACACATTTTAATCGATTACACAATGGATTAATCAATTATTTGGTTCATATTTGAACTGAAAAGCTTTGGTGAACATATTTAATCGATTACACATTTCTTGTAATCGATTACATAGTGTAAAATGTATTTTGTGTCTTACTGTGATAATCGATTACCATTATTCGTAATCGATTACATAGGCTATTTGAAAAAGCTTGCCTTACTGCTTTAATTGATTACTGATATTCGTAATCGATTACACAAACTATTTTCTGAAATAACACTTTTCTTATTTAATGGATTACAACTTGGATTAATTGATTATTTTGTTCGTTGTTGAAATCCAGAATGTGCCTTGAACACTTTAATCGATTAAGTGACAATTTAATCGATTACATAGGCTTTTTAATCGATTATTTGGCGCGTGAAATTGATTACAAGTTGTTACAAAATTCTGTTATAAATAGAAGGAAGGCTTGACTTGTTTTTTTTAACTTGAACACTTCGTATTTTCTAAGCATACACAAGCCTTCTAAGAGTTTGAAAGTGATTTTATGGGTTTACTAACTTCTTGTCCCACTCTTTAATCTTCAAGGTTATTGAATGATTTTTGGGCAAGAAACTTCAAGAGTTTAATGGAGAGCATGTTGTGAAATTCTGTTTTCTGCTATTCAACCTTGATTGGTAATTCATATGCATTCATATTCATTGGATCATCGGGTTGTTTCTCTCCATAATCTTTGATTGTAATTTCATTTTTGTAATTTCCGTTATTTGATGCTATTGTAAAAAGGGTTATTGAAGCTTGGCTAGAGTGGTGTTCTCTAGGAAAGAACAGAGTAGTGTTCTCTGGTTCTTGTTCATTATAAGTCTAATAGGGTTTTAGATTTCTATTCTTTATCTAGTGTTGATAAAGAGGGTTTGTTGTAAAGCTTGTAAGAATAGAAATTTATACTAGTGGAACTCTAATCTAGTGTTGATTAGAAGAAACTGGATATAGCTTCTCTTGAGAAGTGAACCAGTATAAATTGCTTGTGTTGATTTTCTCCATCTCTATTTCTACAAGTCATCTTGTTCATTTGTTCTTAATGTCATTATCATTACTTAACAAGTTCTGTTTTAAGCTATTGGTGTCTTGAGCTTAGTGATTTGATTGAGTAAATGCATTCTTGGTTTAAAAGTGATTAAGATCCTTTAACTCTGATTTTATAAATAAATTTTAAAAGACCAAGTTTAAACCAATTCACCCCCCTTGGTTAATGTGAGTATTCCTATTGTTTTCAATTGGTATCAAGAGCAAGTTCTTGAGTATTATTCAAGATCACTATCTTTCTTTAAAAAGAAAATGAATACCACACAAATTACCTTCAAGGAAGGTGCCTCCCTCAATCGTCCTCCTATGTTTGAAGGAGAACACTTCAGTTTTTTGGAAAAATAGAATGAAAATCTTTATTCAATCAAATGACCCAGGTGCTTGGAATGCTATAGAGAAAGGTCCTGTGATTCTTATATGATATGATTCCCAAAGAATGGGATGAAATGACAGATGCTGAAAAGAGAGTTGTCCAATATGATTTTAAAGCTAAGAATATGATTACTTCTGCACTTTCCTCTGAGGAATTCTTTAAAATTGTTAGGTGCACAAGTGCAAAGGAGATGTGGGAAATGCTGGAGATAACTCATGAAGGTACAGATGAAGTAAGAAGATCAAGAAAACATGCCTTAATCCATGAGTATGAAATGTTCAAAATGAACACCACTGAAAGCATTTCTCAGCTTCAAACAAGATTCACTCATATAGTTAATCATCTTCTTGGTCTTGGAAAGATTTTTGATGCTGAAGAGTTAAAAATCAAAATCTTGAAGTGTCTCACAAGACCGTGGCAACCAAAGGTGACAACAATCAAAGAATCAAAAGATCTATCCAAAATGTTCATGGTTGCACTATTTGGTAAGCTTCTTGAGTATGAACTTGAAATGTCACAACTAACCAATGCAGAAGATGCAGAGAAGAAACACAAAAGCATATCCTTGAAAGCTGCATCCTCAAAGGTTGAAAAAGAGGAAGACTCAAGTGAAGAAGATGAAGAGGACAACATGAATTTAATCGTTAAAAAGTTCAACAAGTTCTTAAGAAGAAATAAGAATAGAAAGTTCACAAAGAACAACAACAACAAAAGGGGTGACAACAACTTCACTATGTGGAAAGTCTAGCCACATCAAATCTGAATGCTCCATCTTTTTGAAAAAGCAACAAGGTGAAAATAAGATGAAGAAAGAAGGAAAGTCTAAGAGAGCCTATATAGCTTGAGAAGATAATGAGTCAATAACTTCTGAATAATCAACTGAAAATGAAGAAGCAAATATGTGTCTCACTTCCACAATCAATGAAGATGATGATCTCTCAATTGTTGGAACGGAGGTAAGTTTTGAACTTGATCAAATTATTCATGCTTTTCAAGAAATGCATGAATAGGCCCAAAATCTTGCAAAATCCAATAATAAGCTAAAAGGAAATCTTAGATGGCATGTTGCAAAAATTACAGAATTGCAAACTGAAATTTGCAACTTGAAAGAAGAAAATGAAAAACTTGTTTCAAGTTGCAAAATGAATGGATGTGTATGTGCTTTTTCTTCATCTAATGTTGACAAATACAATATGTTGCAAACGGATTTTGATGATTACAAAAGAAGTCAAGGAGAAAAATACATGTTACTCTTATCCAAGAATAGTGATTTGATTGATCTTTTGAGAAAGCTTTACAAAGGTAAATGCAACTTGGCTGAAATGTTGAGTGTGCAGAAATATGCTGGAGATACTTCTAGTTTGGGTTACAAACAAGACTCAAAGTCTTTTGACAAAATTGTATTTGTACCACCAAAATAGAAAAATCAAAAGAATTTCAATAACTCAAAGATCAATCAAAGTGCTTACTTAAGGAATTCATCAAAAATCTGTAACATGCAACTATTGTATGATGAAAGGACATACATCTTATAAATGCTATGCTAGGAGATTCTATGTGCCTAATGGAGATTGTATTTAGGTGCAAAAGAAGAAGAAAGTAGCTAACCCCTATGGACCCAATCTCAATTGGGTACCTTCCTCTATAAATTGATTTGAATTTTGCAAGTATGTCTAAGAGCAAGATCTTCATTATGGTATCTTGATAGTGGATGCTCTAGACATATGACAAGTGACATGTCGATGCTCATAAATCTGACTCTTAAAGATGGTGGATTTGTCACCTATGGAGACAACAACAAAGGGAAGATAATTGGAGAAGGAAATATAAGAGACAGCTTCAAAACCAAAATCAATGATGTTATTTATATGGAAGGTTTAAAGCACAATCTCCTAAGTATAAGCCAACTTTGTGATAAAAGGTTCAAAGTGTCATTCAATGACAATTGCTGCATGATATGTGATGGAGAAAATGGTGAGGTGATTCATATAGGTAAAAGAAAAGGTAATATATATTTACTATCCATATATCATGCATTCTTTCACAACATTTCTTGCCTAATAAGTAAAATTGATGAATCTTGGCTATGGCATAGAAGGGCAAGTCACATTAACATGCATCATATAAACAAGCTAATTAAAAAGGATTTAGTCATTGGCTTACCCAAACTCAAGTTTGAGAAGGACAAATTATGTGATGCTTGTCAAAAGGGGAAACAAACAAAAAATTCTTTTCAAAGTAAAAATGTTGTTTCTACCTGAAGACCTCTTGAATTACTTCACATAGATTTGTTTGGTCCTTCTAAAACTATGAGTTTAGGAGGTAATTACTATGGGCTTGTCATTGTAGATGATTACTCTAGATTCATATGAACTTTGTTTTTGAAATCCAAGAGTGATGTTTTCAATGCTTTTAGAAAATTGGGCAAACTTGCTGATGTGTTGCAAACACATCTTAGTTTTAGGATAGTTTTAGGTTATAAATTAGATAAATAAGTTAGGAATTAGAATAAAATTAGCTAGTTTATTATTATATTTAATTTAATCTCATATCATTACCATTTGTGCATTTTAGGGCTTAAAAGAGGAGAAACAAGGCAAGAAAAGAAGAAAAGCAAGTCTGAAGCTCCCGCGCGATCCGCGCCTGAAGCCGCCCGATCCGCGCCACAAGGCCTGGAAGCAGTTTTGGTTCGTCCAATCCGCGCGATCAGCGCGGATCCCACGCTATCAACACCATGTATTCGAATTGGTGGTGCGATCCGCGCCACAGATCGCGCCAGCCGCGCCATAAATGCGCTGTTTCCTTATTTAACAAGATATGATTTGAAATTGGCACAGAAATTAGGCTTTGTTACCTGAATTAAATCTATCTATAAATAAAGGCCTCTGGGGACTGAACAATCATCCATTAGACACCATTCCACACCTCTCTACATTTCTATACACCATTGGAAGACAAGAATCAAGGCTAGGTCACTGCAGAATAATGAGTTATTTGACAACTTTGGTTTCTTTGAAGCCTATGGCAGGCTAAACTTTGTATTGTGGGAAGGCCATGACTTGATGTAAACTCCTCTGTAACTTGACTGGTATTTAATGAGAATTCTTATTGTTTTATTTTACTCTATGCTTTAT
>PYAF01001915.1:197377-210500 GCA_007407185.1 Glycine tomentella
CACAACCTGAGATCCTTAACAAATGATGAATGAATGTATGTTGTTACCAATCAATCAGGTTGAATGAATGTCAATGCATAGACTAATCTTTCTTGAAATCTCTTTTTCTTCACAAACACATCATTTCCAAAGACATAACTCTTTGATCTTCTCAAGATGTGTCTCTCTAAGTAAAATTAGTTTCTTGAACTATTGAATGTATTTAAAGCTTTTGGTAAGACTCTCTCAAAAGCATATTTTCATTCTCACAAAATTTTGAATGAAATAAGTGCAGACACATAAAGCCTTTTAATAGAAAAGTGATTGAACAAACTGTAATCGATTAATCCATTAACATAATCGATTATTTTAACATATGTAATCGATTATTTTAACATATGTAATCGATTAATTCAAACAGATATTCGATTAAAATGTTCTTGAGCTTTTCTGAAAAATTTTCAGGAACAACTTAATTGATCCATACATGATGTAATCGATTAACACAGATAACTGATTTTCAAAACAAGCTATTGTAATCGATTATTGATATTGGTAATTGATTAATCCAGATAAGCTCAGATAGAAACAAGCCTTTGTAATCAATTACGCTTTCTTGTAATCGATTAAAGTAGACACTCATAATATGTAAAATGCGCTAAGTAATCGATTATGATTTGCCTATAATCGATTAAAGCAGATAGACATATTTTGAAAATAACACTTGGTAATCGATTACAGAAGAGTGGTAATCGATTAAAGTGTTCATCATGGCTTTTCCAGAAATTGACACACATATGTAATCGATTACATAATACAGTTAATCGATTAACACAGTGCAAAAACATATTTTTCCAAAAACATAAGCCATGTGATTTTCTTTGCAAATGCAAGCATTTAATCCTCTATACTACATATGAATGCATGTAAATGAAATATGCAATGCAAGGATCACTAGGCAATGTACTTGAACCACTTAGACAAATTACAAATGCCATCAAAATAATTGGGCATGTAAAAAGCTAAAACTTCAAGCCAAATACTTTAGTCTTGCTTTGATAAACTTGCAGCTCCTTCTTCCAACTCCCCTTGTATCTAACATTTTGGTTGTGCATGTTTCCCCTTTCTTATACCCTATAACAGACATAAACTAGACTACATATCCCAAAAATGTCTTTTTCTAGGGTATTCTTCTTCACATAAAGGCTACAAGTGTCTTGCTTCTTCAGGAAGGTTGTTTATTTCCAACGATATGGTGTTTAATGAAATTAGGTTTCCCTACACTGATTTGTTTGGATCCTCTTCAATTTCCTCTAACACTATGTCCTCATCTACTCATTGAAGTCTCCAGTCTATACCCTTAGTTTCCTCTTCACCTACTCCTTGTCCTCATGTTTCTGTTGACACAGCTACTTCTAATGAACATTATGTTTCCTCTCCACCTGCCCCTGATTCCAGAGCTACACCTGTAGATCATTATATTTTTGTTGGGCATCTCAGTTCTGATAGCACCTTACTTTCTAATGGTGGAATCACTAGTGGTAATGATGACACTAATGTTGAAGTCACTGGACATTCAACTGATATCTCAATTCCTAATATTTCTAACATTGTATCTACATCTATTGAGAATTCAGACTCTATTACTCTTGCTCATTCTCTTATACCCATATAGCCAACACTAACACTAACACTCACCCAACTCTTCTTCTAACTCATTGTGAACCAAAGAGTGTGAAACATGCTATGTCTGATCCTAATTGGCTGTAAGCAATGCAATAGGAGTACTCTACCCTTAATAATAATAATGCACGGGATTTAGTCCCTACTTCCTTCTGGCAGAATAACTGTTGGCTGCAAGTGGATTTTCAGGATAAAGGAAAATTCAAATGGTTCCTTTATCAGATATATAGCTAGACTCATGAAATTTTAATGAAATTTTTTGTCCAATAATCAAACCTGTGACAATTAGACTCATGATCACTTTAGCACTGACTCATCATTGGGATCTTTTTGAATTGGATGTAAACAATACTTTTCTAAATGGTACTCTTGAAGAGTCTGTGTATATGACACAATCTCCTGGATTTGAAATCTCGGATTGTTCCTTAGTTTGTCATCACAAGAAGGCTCTGTATGGGCTTAAACAGGACCCTAGACAGTGGTTTGACAAGTTGCAGTCTACTCTGCTTCAGTTTGGTTTTATAGCAAGCAAGTGTGATCCCTATTTATTTGTCTACAAGACTTAGATTCATACAGTTTATCTTTTGGTGTATGTTGATGATATTATCATCACTAGCAGTAATTCTACCCTAATTCAGAATCTTACTACTAAACTAAATTCCAACTTTGCTCTTAAGCAACTTGGGAAACTAGATTATTTTTTGGGAATTGAAGTTAAGTTTATGCCATATAGCTCTATTGTTCTCACTTAGAGTAAATATATTCGAGATCTTCTATAGAAAACCAAGATGATAGAAGCTCAGCCTATCTCTTCACTTATGACAACTACCTACAAGTTATCCAAATTTGGAAATGATCTGATTTTTGATCCCACTCTCTAAAGATCTGTTGTAGGAGCCTTACAGTACACTACTGTCACTAGAACATAAATAAGCTTTGCAGTAAGCAAAGTATGTCAGTTCATGTCTAATCCTTTGGTTTCTCACTAAACAACAGTTAAAAACAATTTTGAGGTGCCTTAAAAGGTCTATCTCTCATGGCATTCGACTCACACCAATTATTTCCTCTTAACCTTTTTCTATTAGAGGTTTTGTGATGTTGATTGGGCATCAGATGTTGATGATAGAAGATCAACCTCTGGAGCTGCTATTTACTTAAGGCCTAATCCCATTTCATGATGGTCAAGGAAGAAACAACTAGTAGCTCGAAATCAAGTATTGAAGCTGAATATAGGAGCTTAATTGAGGTCACAACTGAGATCGTATGGATTCGATACTTCTGTCTGAATTAGGTATCTCTTTCAAAATACCAATGGTGTTTTGTGACAACCAAAGTGTTGTAGCACTGGCCTACAATCTTGTACTTCATACAAGGAAAAAACACATGGAGATTGATGTGTTTTTTGTTAGAGAAAGAATGCTAACTAAGCAATTGATTGTGCATCATATTCCTGGTCTTGATCAATGGTTGATGCTTTGACCAAGCCCCTTTCTCCAACACAGTTTCAGCTTCTCAAAGGCAAACTCAATGTGATTGATCCTTACTCCAAGTATCAACCACCTTGAGTTTGAATGAGGGTATTATAGTATTGTAAAGGACATGCAATAATTCTAATATAGTCCTGAGAGTTAGTTAAGAATCAATTTCTAAGATAGTTAGAGTTAGTTGAGTTAGTTATTTGTCCTAATTCTTTACTCTATAAATACATAGTTGTAATCCTTTGATTAGTAGGTTGATAAAATAGTTTCTTATCTCATTTTATCCCTTTCATTATCTTTTCTATTAGTAACCTATGGCTGAATACCTATTCGGTGGGACCGGTTGTAGGACTCTCAACCTAACCAAATACCAATATGATGTACATTACATCTCTAACATGTCCCTCGTACAAGATCCCTTTAGACTTGAAAAAATGTGGATACAAGCTCACCAATTTGTGTTAAAATACATGAGAAAATTTTGTATATCAAAATAGTAATGAAGTATTCTACAATGAGCTGCATTGTGAATTCCACTTATTGTTTTGAAAGTGAAGGTCTAGAAGAAATTGCCTCATTCTTTACATCAGAGGTTTTCCTAACTATTTCAAACTTACATTATACTAAATAAGATTCCAAAAACTAAGATCATGCAACCATTGAAATAATCAGCATTGTAGAAACATAAGTTAATAAGCAATTTAGATATAAAGTGATAAGTGATAAATGAACATGTTTGTATGGGGGGGGGGGGGGGGGGGGGGGGGGGGGGGTTGACAAGAGAAAGTGCTTAGTAGAAGAGTTGCAAAATTTTTTTTTTCATTTTTTTTTATTTTAGAAAGAAAGACAAAAATAACTCCTTCATCTTGATTGTAAATTTATATTGGATAAATCATATTTTTAATGCTTAAACTTTCAACAACTTTTGTTTTTAGTTCATAAACTTTTATTTGACTGATTTTGGTTTGAAACTATTTTTTTTATTTTACTTTTCTTTTGTCTTTGTCGTCAAGTCTCTTCATTAAATAATGATGTCCCAAATAATTTGTAGTAGAATTTTTTTTTTATAGTTAAAAACTGTCATAAATTATTTAAGATAATCATTTAAAATGTGATCCACCATTTTCTGAGCAGTTAAAAATAGTAAAAGTTGCTTCCAAATTTTTTAAAAAGTATCTTCAATAAAATTTTATAATCATTCTCCAAAACCAAAAAACATTGTCTCTTTCAAATCGTGCATCTCTTCCTCAACAAGTTATTTCTTTAACATTAAATAGCATATTTAATTATATTTTTAAATAAATAAATAAATAATAAACATATACATAAAGGTATTGATGTGAGGGTAAATTAGTTAAAATCCAAGCAAAAATTGTTCTTACCTGCTCCAACTCTACCATGATGTTTTTTCATCAAAAATAATTCTACAATAATTTTGAAGGTAATTCAAATATACAAAATTATGTCAAAATTAAGATTAACCAACCTTACCATGGTGTCCCATATCCCATAATCTTAAAGGCTACCCAAATAAACACTAAGAGAAAGTGCCTGTGATTCCAAACAATGGTGGAGTTACGTTAGGCGTTAGCACGCCATTCGTGTGTTTTGTACAAATTTTGTTTCGTAGAATAAAGCATTCTTCTTAAAATGTTATTAAGAAAATCTTATTTGCGGGAATGAATAGTGATCCCTTTGCAAATGTCTGAACCTCTAAACCTGTTCTAAAATTACTTTTACTTTGTCTAGAATATGTTAGGTCCCTTAATCAAAATAAGTTTTAGTTCTTGTATTTATAAAATGTAGAAAATTTTATCTTACCCTATAAATCATTTTGACCTAACAAGTGATCAAACTCACTACATTTCAGAAAATACAAGAATCAAAACTATTGTTTTTATATAGAGACTAAAATCAATTTTGACCGGACACATTTTACCCAAGTATTTTTTTTCTATTTGTTATAGCTTATAATAAAATTATTAAATAATATGAGCAGATAAAGTAAATATTCTCTTTGTTGGTGAGATAACAAAAGAGTAGATTACCAATAATATTTAAGTTTTATATACTTTAAAATACAAGTAAAAAAATAAGTAGAAAAGAGCAAGTGAGGCATTTTCTGCATAAAAATACTAGATAATCCTCACATCTCAAGACATTTTTACATACGATGGTAAACCGTCTCATTACACAAAACTTTTATTCCATGCATAATAAAACACGCAATGATTTTGAGGAGTTGAACAGAGTATTTAGTTTGGTAGACAAAGTAACTGTTCAGAAAAGTTCTTCATCACCCTGACCATCCTCCTCTCTGAGGACCCACAGAGCTATTATGCACATTCAACCTGTCAAGTACTGAGTTGAAATCAATGGCCTGTCCACTCTCCTCCATCCTCTGGATCACACTTGCAACATGATCCCCCCTGAATCCCATGCTCACCAGTTTCTCAATCAACTCATTGTAGGGATGGTTGCGGACGAATTGCGACTGGTTTGGATTTCGGTCCATGAGATTATGACCTGGTGGAGGGTTCTGAAGGGAAGCACTTGTTGGGGGATATCCAGGTTGAGCAAAATGAGGTTGGGGTGGATGATGTGTTCTTCCTCCCTCACCATCATACATCATGTATGCACCACTAGGTGGAGGAAGCACCGGGAGGTTCCCGGTAGGTCCATACATGTCACCTGGGGGTGCAGGAAAAGAGCTCTTCATCTGCTGGGGTGGAGGCTGCTGTGGAACTGTTCTCCCAGCTCCTCCATATCCATAAGGTATGGCATCGGTGCGGCTAGATCCTGGTGGTGGAACACCCGAGTATGGCATTTGCATGGCCATGCTGTTTGGCAGTGTTTCTGCAGGTGATGGGTTTGTTGCTTGATTTGGCTGGTATGGAGGGTACACATTTGGAGAGGGGGGTCTTACTTGAGATTGCATTGGGGGTGGCTGTGAAGGTTGCACCTGCTGTGACCATTGTTGCTGCTGCGGCTGCTGTTGTTGTGGCTGTTGCTGTTGCTGCTGATAGTGAGAAAATTGTTGCACAGGTGGAGATGGGGTTACTTGAGACGGTGTTGGTTGTGGAGCCATGTGTTGGGGTGTTCGATATTGTTGATTGGATGGTAAATACTGATACTGTGGGTGCTGGGGGGGCAAAGCTGGATTTGGCATGTAATAAGGAGGCTGTTGAGGTACTTGAGTCACATTTGGTGCAGGAGCCTGAGCCTGAGCCTGAGCCTGAGCCTGAGCCTGGGGTGCTGGAGGCTGCGGCTGAGGGGCTATTTGATGAGGCAAGGCAAGAGCCAACTGCTGGTTGTTTGCATCAGATGCATTGTCAGTATTTTTAGGATCTGTGGTAGGGGAAGACCTCTCCTCATTGGACTGTGAATGGCTGGAGGAAGATGATTCTTTCTGAGCAAGTTGAAGCTTGGCTAATTCTTTCTGAGTCTCAGCTAGCTCTTGCTTGTCTCTCAAAATCTGTGCAGACCTGTGAACCTACATAAGCAACACAAGAAAATGAGGTTGGGACAATTTTACAGATTATTCTGGCAGTAAAAGATTCTTAATGAGGTTGGGTCAACCTTGATGGACAAAATACATAAAAAAATTGCAAATCAAGGTAAGACTATGGTTGAGTTTGCAAATTCAGATAAAGAGCAACCCAATAAATCCTGACCACATTACTAAGCCCAACCCAATTAATCCTGACCCATATGGTCCCTCTAATCCAAATCCTTGCTGGGTCTTGGATCTATCTGAGGCCCACTTGAAATCCACTAATCCATTGCCCCATGACACTCCCCATACCTGACACCTGTCACACCATGCATGCAAGGGACTCCAAAATATCCTGGAATTGGATGTTGCTGCATCTTTCAGAACTACCTCATGCCTATGCTTGGATAACCTAGCGGTTACTTAACCGCATCCAAGTAGGTTCTCACCCTCATCAAAGCCCTATAAAAAGACTACATGCAAATGCATCAAGTAGTAGCTACAATTGTAGAAACACCCTTCCATATTTTTTACTCTGCTAGTTTAAATATTAACTTAAGCATTAGAATGTCTATATAGGCACCCCCACTTTCCCCCATGGGATTGGACCAACAGACCCAGCCTCACTATACATAGAGGAACAGATCCAGTGGGCCAACAAGTCATCAGGGTTGCAATAGATCAATTACAGTCGGCTTTTTCTATTGGAGTAGAACAAGAATTTTAATTACAAAGACATGTAAAAAGAAAACTATGAAAAGCCATTTAAAAGAGTTTATTTGATCAAATTGAAGATAGCTACAGAATTAGAGATAGATAAAAAAAATTAAGTGAAATCGTTAAAAAGGATTTAGATCTAAACAGTCTCTCTGAAAAGTTGGTTTTAGACAGAATACAATGGTGTCCAATTATCAAGGCCCGACCTTGGTAAAAGGTTTTGGTTGTTGATACATTTCCCCAAGGATAATTAGATTTGTGTTTAGAAATAAAGCTAGGAAGCATAGGTGTCACTCTGGTCATGAATCATGATGTACACATGTTAACCAGGTAATATTAAATATAGGCATGTTACAGTACATGTATGCACCTTACACTTCACTTTTGTTTTTTTAATTTCAAGTTGAGTACACAGTAAGCTTTGTTTGAATATCTAAAACAGCATTCATTTGTCTAGATATTTATGATAAAACAGAACAGAATTTCTATTGTTTGGAAAGCTAATAAAACAGAATGAGTTATTATGAATCCATTATTTCTATCTTACCCTCATTCGAACATTTAAGAAAAATTAAAGGAAACTAAAGATTTAATAGCAATTTAATTTTAGGTGAATTACCCAGTTGGTCCCTAACTATTTGGGAATTTTCAAGCAAGTCCCTAAAATAAAAGTTTTTTAATTGGATCCTTGATCATGTAAATTTTTTAATCTAGTCCCTGGGGTTAGTGAGCTGTGTTATCTTCCTCAGAATATTCCTTATTCTCTCCTCATTGGTGGCTTCAAACCACCAAAAAATGACTATTTATGGTTGTTTTAAAAACCGCCAGAAAATGACTTGCCATAAATTATCATTTTCCGGCAGTTTCAAGCCGCCACTAAGGAGGGAATAATGAATATTACATGGAAGATAACAGTTCACTAACCCTGGGACGCAATTAAAAAAATTACATGATCAAGAACCCAATTAAAAACTTTTTTAGTTTAGGGAACTACTTATAAACTCCCAAATAGTTTAGGTACCAATTGAGTGAATCAACATAAACTAAATTGTATTAGTCGTTAAATGATACATTTGGACATAGTTGCTTTAGAATTAGATATGAAGATATATCCTTCTTAACAAATGGCCCTACGAACTTTTCAACCTTACGAACTTTTCAACCTTACATGCAAATAGAGATATGGAGCTAGTTTACCTTTCACACCTCAACTTTTGAATAAGAAAATAAAAATTGAGGTAAGAAAGTTGATTGCCTCTGCCTCAAAAAATGACCAGATATGTACTTGTGCATGATATTAAGGATATCAAATATAACTAATTATTATTTGTATATATGTTTCTGATACCATTTAATCTTGCTTTTTCTAGCACTTTCCTCTGTATTTACTTGGCTGTGGGTGAGGTTACAGACTGGGTAAGGGTGGCAAAATAATCCACATATCAATAATTTAACCATTCATTCATACTTCAACCATCCAATCCAACCATCCATTTTTAGTAAACAAAAGTAAATGGGCAGATGGGGTCGGGTTATTGTGATTAATGGATAGTTAATGATCCATCCATCCAATCTATTGGATTATTAAGTTATTGAAAATAGATCAAGTAGTTCTTCCTATTGTTATTGAAAGCTCTTTCCTTCTTCCTACTAATTCTCCATCACTATGTGATCCACCAACAATATATTGCAATCATTGAAAACAAATTTTTAAAATATAACATACTAGTACTACTAAACAAATGGGTTCGATTTTCATCCATAAAAGATGATTATGGTTTTAAATAACAGCATAAAGCAACAGGCATTGTAATAATCATACGACTGAACTAGCATTTTGATCTTCCAAAGATACACTTGCAATCAATTTGGTCCTCCAAAAGTTTAAAGCGACATCAAATGGTCCTTCCTTCAAGCTCTATGTGACATCAATTTGGATAATTTTGATATCATTTTAAATTTTTGGATGACCAAATTGAGATCAAGTGTATCCTTGGATAATTAAAGTAGTAGTTTATTCTATTAATAATACTTCTCTAATATACCCATTCAAACCCTCATCATTAGAAATTTACCATATGCCATATCTCGAACTATACTAGTATGAAACGAGAACAAATTGTGTAACTGCAACCTAGAGCTATAAGCAATTTATCAAGCACACCAAAATGAGTGAAACCACACAGTATAACCCGACCAAAATGAGTGAAACCACACAGCATAACCTGAATAGTAATAAGCTATTACAGATATTACAATTACCAATTAAAGTTGCAACTTACTTCTTGAACATGTTTTTCAAGAGATTTCAGCCTTGAATCTTGCTCCACATGGTCACGACTTATATCAGATTTCATTTCTCCAATAGATTTGTCAAGATTGTAGCAATATAATTCCAATTGTGATAGCCTTGAACTAATTCCCTCAAGAAACCGCATCAGGTTGTCAGCATATTTTTTCATACTCTTCTCTACAGTTGCAATCACATCTTGGCTTAAAGAATCTTCAGGTGGATTATAGGCAGTAGTAGGAAACATCGATGCCCTTGCCATCCTTGATTTGTGAAAATCCTGCCGAAAAGTTTGTTGATTTGAGATTCAAAAATTTGCCAGATATGCATAAAAGGCACATGTGGGAATATACATGCATATAAAAAACAATAAGCTTGACCGCTTGAGAATAATCAAGAAAACTCAATCAAGCAAGCACAACAGTTCTGAGTAAACAGAAAACTTGGTTACCCACAATAAGCAATTTAACTATAAATGGGAGAATTTAACTTCACCATTTTAAGCATAAAAAATGAGTACGTTATACTAGTCTCCTTCCTCCTCATATATTCAAAACAAAATAAGCCAACAAAAGATTACATTTCTAGTTTTAGACATGAGGATTGATCAATGATGTTCCAAACAGTGAATCATGTTCATCAATCTATTAGTCAAGACATCTGACAGCACAAATTAAAAGTATCATGCTATCTGATCTGCCAAAACATTTATACGTGGCACACTTGGACGCAATTGCTCATTGACTCTCTCAACAGCCAACCACATTGACCTCATTCATCTCACATATCATACCAGTGTCTACATATAGTATAAAAAACTCAAACAAGCATTTGAATACAGAAAACCCAACACTCATGATACAAATGCACACTACACCAGCACATTCATTTTTCTTCTGACTCTCATCCAGTTCATACACTTCTCTTCTTTCAATGTTGAACAGCTCATGCAATCATGCATACCACACCAGAATCCGCATCCCCTAAAGCAACTCCAAGACCTTGAACCCATCGACATACCACGCTCATATTTCAGTCCCACCAATAAGTCAAAGCAACCTCACCAACCAAAACGAATTCCATAACCCCAAAAGAAAACAGCTTCTTATTCATTTCATTCACCACAAAACTTATCAATCACAAGTCACAACATCGAACTCACATCCTAAGATGTCACTAGCCATTACAGAACAACATAAACCCAAAACTCAGCAAAGCACTCCAATTTTTCCTATTCCAACTCCCAACGACACATTCACCATTCAACAAGCCAAACAAACACCCAAAGAATTAATCCAAGCTCAAGAAATTACAACCAAAACGACCATCAGGGATAAAGGGAATTGCAGCAAACAAACAAGAAAAGAAAAAAGATAACCCTCCACCGTCAATATTTTTTTTTATCACTAAAAATTAAAACTTTCCTAAACCCTAATGACTTTCGCTCCAAAAGACCGAAACCCACGTTCTGAAATCGTCCTCAGAGGCCAAAAACCCGCGAGTCAACGCGCGAAACGACGCGAAAGGCACATGGGTAAATATACGTTAGTTGAATTAGGAGCAATTACCGGATCGGTGTGATTGCCGTTGGAACTGGAATCGCGGTTGGCGTAGTCGTCGTAGGAGCAGAGGATGTCATCGGAAGCGAAATCGAAGCCTTTGGACGCAGAGTTGCCGCGACCCGAGGATCCAGACGCCATGGCCGGAGCTTGAAGAGGAAAAAAACGAATTCACTGAAGAGAGACGAAGAGAGAGAAAATCTTTAGAGAGAGAGAGAGAGAGAGAGAAAGAATGTGTATCGGATGCTGTGTTGTGTCACTTTGCTTTTCCGCAAAACCAAGTTCCGTATTTGTAACACTTCTTTAAAAGGGAAATTATGAGAGGGTTTTTATACGATGAGAGAGAGAGAGAGGTGAAAGAAACGTTTATAAAACGAGGGGGGGACTGTGTGTTGGGGGAAGATGAGAGGATAAGGATGAGAGGCACCGACCACTGTTTTTTAGTTGAGAGGTTCTTGATTTTGGTGAGTATTGTGATTTATTACAAAATTAATTTAACTGTCCTGGTTTAAAATTTTAAATGACGAGCTGATGATTTGACTTTTGTATTATTAGGCTACCGAATGTCCAAAAAGCATTAGATAAAAAAATTATTTCTTCTCTTCCATAATAATGATGGTATAAGAAAAAAAAATTCAAAATAATAATTTTATTTTAATTTTTAATTTAATATTAATTTTTTTACTTATAGTTCCTTATAATATTAATTATATGTGTTAAAAAATAAATTTATGATGATATGATTAATTTTTTTAAAATTATTATTCTTTTTCATCTTTTATTATTTTTTTAATATGTTTAACATAATTTAAAATGACAATTATAATGAGACAGAAGGAGTATCTAATATCTTAACTGAAAAAGATGTTTACTATTAATATTATCCCTAGAGTTAGGCAATTGGGATAAGTCTCTCCATTTAAGTTCATACCCACAACCTACAACTCAAAAACATGTTCCATGAAACCCTAAATAAATAGAAAATTAAATTTAGAAAAACTGAAATTTTAAACAATTGTCTACAAAAGTCAAATTAAAAAAGTGACTAAAAATTAAATTAAAAACTCTTTTATTATCATTTTATACAATTGACTATTCATTTTAAACATTCTTTTCTTAAATTAGTTCTTAATTTTATTAAACTAAACCATTGAAATTATTATTGTTTTTAAAATTAAGGTATAAAAAGTCCATGGATGCCCACAAACAAGCTCATTCTACCCATAGGTTAAACGAATTAGGCTGAAAAGCCTACAATTTATGGAACAGTGGTCATTGTGCCACTATTTGAAATAAAAAATTCCTAAATGTCACGTCTACTAATTCGCTAAGGCAAAATTGGCATGTTGAGATGGTGTCCTTCTATTAGCCTTGCAGAAAAGGACGACATCTGGCGCACTCCACTTAATTCGTAGGTAGCGTTAGCGAAATGGGTGTGGTTGTCTGTCAGACATGTAGCATGTGTAATTCGCTTGGATGTGGTTACCTATCATTTTAAACATAATTTTTCTGTTTTATTTTTTTGTAATTTAATATTTTGTATTTTTAGTTCTTAAATAATATTTAGGTTCGAAATTAAAAATATTAGGTTAGAAGATATATAGTTTTAATTTTTGTTTACTACTTTTTTTTGTTTTAATTTTTTGTAATTTAGTATTTTGTATTTTAAATTTTGTATATATTAATTATTTAGATAATTTTAGTTTTCAAATAATATTTAGGTTAGAAATTTAAAACATTATGTTAGAGGATATGTAGCGTTATTTTTTTTACTACTTTTTATGTTTTAATTTTTTGTAATTTAGTATTTTGTATTTTAAATTTTGAATATATTAATTATTTAGGTAGTTTTATTTTTTAAATAATATTTTGGTTGGAAATTTAAAACATTAGGTTAGAAGATATGTAGGGTTAGTTTTTTTTT
>PYAF01001915.1:223721-259177 GCA_007407185.1 Glycine tomentella
CAGAGAGATCCCAAGGCAAGAAGCCTATGCAGGATTAGCTGCTGATGGACACCTTAGGCTAGAGAACATGAGCTTATGCTCTGATGCTTTGTATTTAGCCTTTGGTTTTGTATTTTGATGTACCCTGAGAGGATACTGTATAGTTTTGTACTGTACAGAGAAACTTATATGTATATTCACCATATTATAGTGTACAGTGCTGATGACAGTGACCTTTTGATTACGTCACTCATGTTTATGCTTCCAAACTGCTTAAACTCTGATTGATTATCTGCTTGATTGTGATTTGTGTTTGGTAATGACCCTGATTAGTGAATCGGGGCGTTACAGTACTCCTAAAAATAAATAATAATAAATATTAATTAATGATAATATAAAATTAATTATCTTTTTATTTATACCCATGATAATATTAATGGTGAACCATATAAACTACAAATAAATAATGATAATAAAATTAATTTTATAAGAATGCAATATTCTTTCATTTATTTATTAATTTTTCTTGATTTGTGTAAAGAAACTAGAATGACACTTATTATAAGATGGGAGAAGTGTTTAGATAAAGACAAAAGGAATGTAATTTAAAATTATTAAAGGAGTATTATTTGGAGGGAAAATGATTATACATTGGTGCTGTAAAAAGTTTTATATTATTATTTATTCATAATTCATCATAAATTTGTTAATTTTTATAATAATTATTTTAAAAATTATATCAATGATAAATTATTATTAGACATAGTTTAAAAATATTTTATACTATTAATGTATAACTATTAAATTCTTATTTTGGTTACTTACAAAAGTAAGTGTGAAATACACTTCTAAACGAGATAAAAAATTAATAATAAGAATGTATAATTAAGTGAATAGGAAAAGTGATATACTGATTCTATGAGATGTATGTTTTAATTTATAATATATGAGAAATTAACATTTATTTTATTTTATAAATATTAAATAAGACATGTTTAATGTTTATTGATATATATATATATATACATTTTTATTTTTATGAGTTTAATTTTAATTTTTTTATACAACTTTTTTTAACATTGTAAAGAATTTTACAATGCATGTAAACTAATTATAAATTATTTTTTATGACTTTAAAAATAATTATTATAAAATTGATACATTTATCATATACAATCATTTGTAATTAAATGATAGTATCATAAAATTCAGTATATTGTTAGAACAGGAATAAGATAAGAGTATGTTCTCTATAATTATTATTTGAAGAAAGGAATTTTTCTTTATTAAATATTTATTATATTATACAATACGTAATATTATACTGTTTGATTAGATTGTATTTTTTAATATAAAAAATAGTCTGTATATTTATTTATTTAACATTTACATCTCCTGAATTATAGCCAAGGACAACACTTGAAAATTCTTTGACACTTGTCAGATTAAAATAGTCTTCTACCCAATACTTTAGAGTTTTGTGACGATACGAATAAATGTGGCCTCAAACTACAATAATAATGAGAGTAGGTAGCTGTTGATTCATCAATCATCAATCATCAATCATCAACAAATAATAAAATTAAGGTTTAATTGCTTAGTTTCTCTAATTTATTTTTGTTATTTAATATGATCCTCTTATTATCTAAAAATATCTTAATCGTTAACAATTATTCTCACAATGTCACTAATTAAGAATATTTTTCCTCGCAGAACCTTAACAATTTAAAGTGTCTACGTGACTTTAAAAATTAAGAGGCAAAATAGAAAAGCTTATGCGACTCCAAAAAAATAAGAGACTGAATAGAAAACTAATGATATTTAAAAGGATCGAATAGAAAATAGAAAATTTGTGATATTTTAAAGGATGAAAAATTGAAAAACACATTTCAGCCTAAGAAAATATTACAAGAAAGAAGGGAAGTAAAAAGAAAAAAGTAAAAAGTAAAACTAATGTGAAGCATAATGAAACTGTTGGTTGAACAACTAATGACCTACCACAAACTCTACTCTCGATGTTCTAACACACTGACCCTAAAAAGTTGCTCAACTTTTTCTCAAGAGGAGAGGGTCTATGACAGTATGAATGGAATGCAACAGAAGAATTATGTATATAATCATTGCAATGAAACCAGCTACTAAAGCTCTTGTCACTTGATCACAATATCTGGGGACTGAATCACATATTGGTAGCCAACCTGCATCACTGTTTCCTTTCTTTCCCACCTGAGCTATAGCCAAAGATGCAGAGAAGCTTGAGACGACTAACATGGTGAACACCTACACATAAATTGAACCCAGTTGATATAACACTCGTTAGAATTTGACTCATCAATAATAGGAAGTGCTAATATTGTAAAAAAATATTTGCTTATACATATCAATCTTAATCTTATCTTATTATCTTATCAGGTGAGGTTAGTTTTATAAATCACACAAACAATGTCATTAAGTTCGGTTTAATTTTTATTTTTTTTTAGCGAAGTTTGATTTAAAATACATTAAAATTTGTTTTCATAATTTCCAATCAACGATTATTACTTGGCAATTTATGATACATCATTCCCCTAGGGAAGCTAACTCCTCTCAATAAATAGTTTATTTCGATATTTAGTTTAATGATTTATGGTATAAAATGTAAGCTCAAGTGTAATCATATATGAATTGAAGTTTCTCAGTATTTTATGCTTTTTTTATGAGAGTTTGATCAATGGAATGAACAAGTTCTTAAAGAGCTTGATTATGGTTGGCTGCTATTGATTAATCGCACCAATGTATTACATGTGTTTAGACACACAAGTAACAGAAAAAAGAGGTTTAGGACATTTACCAAATCCAAGGCCACCACTAGTTGCCATAGCAAGCTTTTTGCAGGAAGAAAGAGCACCAAAAATCCATAGACAGTGATAACAGAATATGCAATCACAAAGTACCTAAGTAGATTTTTTTTTTTATCAACTTTCAGCATGAAGAAAACAAACAAAAGAACAAAAAAGATTAATAAATATATCATTATATGCATTAGAAGACACTCACTTGAAGGCAGGGGAATTGGTGTATTTTGCTTCAAAGGAAACTGTGAAAATGGTAGCTGTCTCATGGCTAGTAGCCATCATAATCACCGCTGCAAGCGTTGCTGCAAAGGCTAAGAACCTTAACAGAAGATGAAAGACCCTCCTAGCCTTGGCCATGGATTTCACAAGGAAAAAGAAATTGAAAGTTGGTGCACAATGAAACCTCAATTGATGGTTAAATTTAATAGATGTGTAAGTGTTGAAATTTCAAGGATGATGAGGGTGTTAGGAATGAAAATAATGGGGTAGTGCAATGAAATTATAGTACATCTTTGTGTTGTGTTAGGTGAAATTCTTATCTGTCTGTCTCACTGTTTATGCCACCGTCCTGTAACATTTTTCTAGTTTTGCTGCTGTGTCCCCTTCTTCTGTGGAGTGCATGTAACTATGTAACTATGTAACCAATTCCAATTTTATCTTGGTAATTTGCACTTGATCACTAGAGAAAAACTAGATTAGTTTTTATGTCCTTTTCAGTTTCATTTACTTCTTGCAAGGAAAATATTTAGTAAGACGTAAGAGATAAAGCAGGTGAAAATTTTCTAACCTAAACACAAAGCTAAATTGTTTTAATATTCTTCTTGTGTCTTTTGTTTTGTGTCTTTTTGTTTCCCTTTCAATTGGTTCAGCTAGCAAGAAAGGTTACTCCTTTTCAGCAGTCAGCACTTACTGCTTCTCGACACTAATGTTAATTCAGAAGCACTATTTGGCACGATAAAAAACTGAAAAAAGTGACGAACGCGCGCGTTAATTTGACTAATTTGGTTTTACACTACCATTTACAGGTAGAGTAAAAAAGAAAATTTGAGAATGTCGAAATTATTGACGAAAAAACTGTATTTGAAGAAATTATACGCAGACAAAAATAATGTATGTGATTTAAAATAATGTATGAGCTAAATTTAATATGATAATGCAGTCGTATATTATATATATTATGGTGTATTATAGATATTCCAATAATTGATATAAGAGTCGATGATTCGATTTAATGATCGATTAGATTAGAACGAGTAAATAATGACAATGGATCCATGGACATAGAGATTCCTTGAGTCCATTTTCTACATGGAGGCTAGACAGTGGATCTCATAGGTATTGCGATGGTGCAAGGTACTAGAGTATGTTGATGATAATGGTTAAACGAGTCAGGACAATCACGGGTAAATTCAAAGTGCCACCATTGGGTACTCTTGATTGAAAATTGTTTTCGCTCATGTAAAGACTACCATATGGAAGAGTTTCATACTTGAGAGAAAGATTGTTGGATTATAAGTGTGAGGAAAGTCGTATATTGGAGATAAATGAGAAAGTTAAACACCATATAAATAAAAGAAAAATCCATAAATTTTAGTTTTAAAATTTTAGGTTAAAGTAGGATGACAAATTCACTTATGTGATTGTTTATAACTAATTAGATAAATCTCCCTAGTGTTAACCCTTCAATACAAAACATTAGGTTTAATTTTAAAAATAATTATTACAAAAGATAAAATCTTATCATATATAACTATTTATAATTATATAAAGATATAAAAAAACATAGGTTAATAGCGATTTTCAGTACTAAAAAATTGAATTTGAATTTCTGTTCCAAACTTTAAAAATCATTAATTTCGTCCTTATATTTCCAAAATATCTAACTTTGATTTTTAATTAATAAATATTAATTATTAATTTGTTAATATTTTTTAACTGAAAAATTGAATCCACACTATGTTTTCTTTCCTTCTTTGTTAACCATCTAGCTTTGAATCCTAAACTTCATTAATTTAAGTTTTGATATTTCTAACGAAGCTGCACATCCATATTATATATAGTATAGATACTTTGAACGACGTGATAACATGTAATAAGTGATATGGATGTCAATAAAATGTGGTCATGTGATAAGTTTTGCAAGTGTTATTTTAAGAATATTTTCTATCCTTAGAAAGTTTTCAAATTTTGATTTTAGTTTCCATAAAGTTTAAACTTCAATTGTAGTTCTTGATTTTTTTAGTCATTTTTTAAATCTCTAATATCTTTTATGTCAACTTTCATTTTCACCTCATCAATAACTTCTTATAATTTCAAACAAATCATAATTAAATGTTAAGGTGGTGAGTAAATATGTATATTCAATATTCAGTTTTTCATGTTATCAATTTTAATTTTAATAAATAATTGTTCTTTATTTTATTATTATATATTTAATTAAATTGTAAATTTGGTAAGTCTTTTATTAAAATTAGAGACTTTCTATCATGATAAAAATTATAATAATAATAATAAGAACTAAGTCTTCATAATTTTAATATGTTATTCTTAATCATAGGATTATTACAAACAAGATATTAATAATTTAGATAGATCAATATATATGCGATGATATTAATTAGATAAAGATGAATATATCTTGTTTATTAAATTTCATAAATAGATGATATACATGTGAATGTCATCATTAAATTCATTCAATTGAGAATTTTTACTGATTAACATTACCTTATTTTTTCAGTAATAACTTTTCAACAAGAAACATAATATTATCCTTTAACTTGAGATTATCATATTACGTTATTTATTATATTTTAATCTCAGATACCTAATACCTTAGGGCAATAGTTGAGTGAATATTAAATATGATTGAATATATGTAAAATTAATGATTCGTCAAGAAGGAATTCAACAACTCTTGATAATGAGTTTGAGTTTTATAATACAATTAAGACCTTAATCACGATAATTGAATGAAAGAAGAAATGAATTTCTTAAGTCATTCACATATTAAATATAACATATCGTATTCTTAGAATTTGACAATATAATATCATACTCTAGAGTTAACTTGGGAGATGTAAATAATGAAAAAAATATTAATATTGCATTATTGCATTATTCTTTTATTTGTTCTTGAATATAAATGATATTACTTCATACTATTTTGACATTAAGAAGTATTGCTAAACATCTATTTTGATTAGTAAATTAATTATGATTAATTTACTATCAACTTAGTATTGAACTAATGAACATACATGGTCATACACAAATGTGTGTTTCAAGTTTTGCATAAAAAATATTTTATTTGATAACTAAATTAAAAAATTATTAAATAAAATAATTATATTAATGAAATATTATTATATTTTTTTTCTAGCACCAACAATATCAACAATATAGATAATAGCATTATAGAAATAAACAAAAAAAAGTCATTTTGAATATGGTAGAAACGGGATGTTGGACCTAGTGAAATTTATTTTTAAATGTCGCAAAAGATAATTATTGGCAACAAAAATAAGATAATTACATTATTTTCAAATACGTTTAAAATAAGATAAAGTGAAATAGATGAAAAAAATATATGATCAAATCAATGTCATAAAAGTTGACTTAATAATTCAAATTTCAAGGAACATTAGTATTGTTCCTAAAATACAACAAATTCACCCATTAAGTTGCTTTATTTTTTCGTTGTTTCACTTCTAAAATAGTTCATATCAAAGATTAATCTTGGCGTGGATATTCCTTAATATAATTGAATAAAATTTTGACACTTTAAGAATTGCCATTCAAATACACAATTTAAAATTTCTTATTTATTATTGTTGACTTGTTATAGTATATTATAAATATAAAATAAATCATCTTATTCTGTTGCAAGTGTTATAAACACTATCTTATTTCGTTATAAGTCTTACGAATAATCCCTTAAACTATCAAAGGGCATCGAACAAGTACAAGGTAAGTTGCTTAACACCCTCCAATAGCTAACAAAATTCTATTTCTTTGAGATCTAATTCAACCATATTTGCAACACTATACCCAAGTGAGGGGTCTAGGTGACAAAATGGGCTACCCAGCCCAATCTAGACAAATCCGATACAGGTTGTGGGCTATAATGGATTGGGTCGAAAAACTCAAATTTATTTAAAGACTAAATAATGAAGTTTAGGCCTTGTAAAAGTTCAATTTTATGAGGTTTTAATTAGTTTTTGCAAACTTAGGCTACGTTGGATCATGATTTAATCAGACTAAAAAAATTCTTATTTAATTTGGGCTAAAAAATTTAAGCTCAAATCCTACGTTTCATTGAATAGGTTTAGGTTGGGTTGACTAGTCCAATCCATTTTGTTACCTCTAGTGAGGGGTAAGACTTCAATTTTTATTTTTATTTTTTTTGTATATGTTCGATAATTAGACCTTACACTTAGTCTTCAAAAAACCTCAATGGCAGGTTAGATAAAAACATGTATATTCAACTCAAGCTTAAGATTTGTCGACATTTAAAATGTCAATTATAATATCTTAATTTTACTCATCAAAATTTAACATGGAGTGAATCATCAATCTAATTCCTAAAATTGTAATGGTCAACTAAGTTAGTCCTTGAAATTAATAAAATAGTAAATTATCTTTGAAATTGTGAATTATGAATTAATTTAGTTCATTTGTTATTAAATGGTGTCATTTAACATCGTTAAAAAGGAAGTGATTTTCTATTGTAGTATTCAACATGCCAGCGACGAAGACTGGTTTCCTAGCATGAAGAAATACATAAATTTAATGTCTCAATGATCACATTCTTCAGATGCAAGATTACAAGAGGAAATATGTTTGTGTAAAGACAATGAATACTTGATTGAAGGAGACCTATAAATACCAAAACCTTTAAAGACATGGTGTACTATTTGAAGCGCTCATTATTGAAATTTTCTCTATAGAAAGCTGTTTGTATAAATTCTTGTAAAGTTGATAAAAGCTCTAAAAAAACTTTGTTTATTTTGAAAGAAAAAATTAAGTGAAAAATCTATCTTACTCATCTATAAGACGATAAAGTGTTAGTCATTGTGCAATCAAACTAACAAATCTTTTATTTGTTTTACTTAATAGGACAAAAAATACTTGTTGTAACAAGCGTGGTGTAAAGTTTGAATTAAGAAGTCATAACTGACAACGATAAATACTTATAACTTGTTGAAGTTAATGAAACTTGATGGTTTGTCAAGAACTAAATGTAGTCTCGATGGTTGAGACAAATCAGTATAAATTTCCCGTGTCTTATTTTTTTTTATCTCCTCTTCTTTTATATTTGCTTTTGAAAAACTCTTTTTGTTTTACAAAGATTTGAAATCATCATCTGATTCGTTTTGCAGAAATTTGATATCTATTTTTTAAGTCTTATTTCATCATCTTATAATTTTGCTATTTTCGAAAAGATTTTAAATTTAGTAAAAATCACAATTCAATCTCCCTTCTTTTCATATTTAACTCTACAATCTAAAACTAAATGATTTAGTTATTTTAACTTTGAATCAGCCTCCATGTCACAAGAATAAAAATGACTAAAATATTGGTGGAACATTTATCAATTTTCCCTTTCCTAGGTTTTTCACTCTTCCTCCCCTAATTGATTTTGCAATAGTCTTCTTACTATTAAGTTGCATGAAGCATGCATAATTAAACATATGAACCAACCAAGGGCAAATAAACCAAAATAATATTTTTTATTAAATATTTACCAAAAAGGGGCAATTTGCAAAATAATTACAAAACTGGGGCTGTCAATCACGCCTGGATTGGGCGTGTTACAACACACCCCATTTGGGCGTGTTCTTGCTGCTGCTGCCACGTGGCAACCATGTGGCAGGCTTAGGTGCAGCGTAGTGTTTTTGTAAACTTAGGAAGGTCATAACTTTTGATTGGGACGTCCGATTGATGCGAAACCGGTGGCCACGCGCTCAAAATTGAGAGGAGAACCAATTTCTCCAGGCTTCATGCTGCCCCTCTTCACTTCAGCCCTGCGTTTGTTGCGTCAAACCACCATGAGCGAGGACCCCAAGCTCAAGCTGTGACGCTGGCGACGGAGATGCGCGCCATGATGCGGTGAGTCGTGCCGTTAGCGTGAGGCTGAGCAGAGGCGTGAACGAATGAATGATGAATCGATGAAGCGATTGAAGTGAACAACAGAAGCTTTGGAATTTTTTTTTAGGATCCTTCAACCCGGTCTGGGTCCTAAAACCCGATCGGGTTCCCGATTTTACCCGGGCCAGGTCGGTCCAATTGCATGGCCGGTTCGTGAGGCAGCTCGGCCCGGTCCCTCATCTGGTTCCTGGTTGGACCAGTCCAACCGGCCGGTCCTAACAGGTTTCGCTAACACTGGTTAGAGGATTATTCGGTTATATCTTTAGTTTGTTATGCAGATATTCGATTATATCTTTAGTTTGATATGCAGATATTTGTATATAAATACTCTCGTTGAGAAGAGGAATAATAAATGAAAAAGTGAAGCATTTCAAGAATTAAAGTCTTGACAGTGACTAACAGTGTGAGTGAGTTTTTGTGTAAATCGGGGAAATTATTGGGGTATTGAATAGATCGGCAGTGGCGTCATAGGTGGAGATGGAGCGACAGCTAACGCGGAGGCATGGTACGCGACGGCGAAGATATCGGTGTGGTGGGATATCGAGAACTACCACGTCCCCAAGGGTTCGGATCCGCATGCGATCGCGCATAACATCCATTCCGCCCTCGTTCGCATGAATTATTGCAGTCCAGTCTCCATCTTCGCCTACGGCGACACCCATCGCATCCGCGCCTCTGTGCGGGACGCTCTCTCCAGCACCGGCATCTCCCTCATCCACGTCCCCTCCGGTTGGGAACCTCCCTTTTCCAACTTCATATCTATATCCGTTTTCACTTTCTGCTATCCGTACCTCCACGATTTAGGTTTTCGACTGTTGATATCTTCGATCTAATAAAACACTGCTCCTAAACTCTATAACTGTATACAATCTTTTGGATTGAATTTAAATTATGATTATCAAATCTCTACAGCTGGCAATTATTATAACTCTGAATACTTTGGAGTTTCTTTCTCCTTACTTTGAGTGGTTGTGAAGGGACTAGTGTACGTGGTTATTTTTTGACTATCATGAGAAATTGTATAAGATTTTGACGGGCTGTTAGTTTTCTCTCCTGAACCCTGTCCATGTGCCGTGGTTGTTGTTTTGTAGCATTTATTGAAATTGCTAGAAGTTGCAGATAAATATGGCTGATGCTGCCGTAATTGCAGTCAAAGATTCCACCAGAACATTTTTTTTTCTATTAGAAAATGTTAATGGTTAGTTTGATAGTTTTTGTTAGCATGATGGATAGAACCTGCGACCTTTCTCTTCTTTCCTTCCTTCTTAACCTCCCACCCAACCTTATATCTCCAAAACCTTGATGTCGCAGTTTTGACACATTTCACTGCATTTATTGATATTTCTAGAGGCAAATAAACCAAAATAATATTTTTTTATTAAATATTTACCAAAAAGGGACAATTTGCAAAATAATTACAAAACTGGGGCTGTCAATCACGCCTGGATTGGGCGTGTTACAACCCGCCCCATTTGGGCGTGTTCTTGCTGGTGCTGCCACTTGGCAGCCAGGTGGCAGGCTTAGGTGCAGCGCGGTGTTTTCGTAAACTTGGGAAGATCATAACTTTTGACTGAGACGTTCGATTGATGCGAAACCGGTGGTCACGCGCTCGAAATTGAGAGAAGAACCAATTTCTCTAGGCTTCATGCTGCCCCTCTTCACTTCAGCCCTGTGTTTGTTGCGTCAAACCACGATGAGCAAGGACCCCAAGCTCAAGCTGTGACACCGGTGACGGAGAACCAATCCAGTTGGTTCTGCTCTCAAGTTCGAGCGCGTGGGCACCGGTTTCGCATCAATCGAACGTTCCAGTCAAAAGTTATGACCTTCCGAAGTTTACGAAAACACTGCGCTGCACCTAAACCTGCCACTTGGCTGCCACATGGCAGCACCAACATGAACACGCCCAAATGGGGCGTGTTGTAACACGCCCAATCCAAGCGTGATTGACTGCCTCAGTTTTGTAATTATTTTGCAAATTGCCCCTTTTTGATAAATATTTAATAAAAAAATATGTTTTTGGTTTATTTGCCACCAACCAAGTCTTTTGAATTATATTAGAAAACGAGATGACAACCACATATATAGGCCTAATTGGTTGTCATTGAGGTCCTTAGCATGTCTAAACTTTTTTAACATTGTTAAATAACACGAACTAATAAAAATATAGACTAAGTCAATAATTTATAATTTTATGTACTATTTTTTTATCATTTTATTAGTTTCATAAAGCATTTTCATTAATAATAAAGTGCACGTTTGGTTTTCATTGTAAAATTTAAGTATGAGATAAAAGTAAATTTTTCAATAGGTCATGAATCTATTTTGTATGTTCATTTTGTTTTTATCTATTAAATTTGCATTGGAGTTTTTATCTGCTGCATTATCATAGCAATTTCAAAATTAAACCAAATATTCACAAAATTATTATTTTATTGATTATATTATTGGTATGAAATAATTTTTATAGAAAGTAATGATTAATATTCATAAAAAATTATGATATAAGGTGGACTTTCAACATAAATGATTCCATATCCAAAAATTAATTAAAATTAAATTTTAAATCATTTAATTAAAAAATATAAATCACAATGACAATATTGAAATACACAAAATAATATTTTAAAACTATTGAAGTGCACAAAATAATATTTTAACCAAATGTCCCAAAGCTCAATCGCAGACGCGGTCACACCAGTATCTCAACACAGATATAGATACTCCCAAACACAGACTCAACACAACACAGTGCCGTTGCTACTTCTACTTGCCGGCGGCACTTACTTCACCGAGAAGAGTGTTCCAACACAACACAACACTGCCAAAATGACAATTTCATCCTCTCTGACCTTAACACCCACCATCCCCAGAATCACCGCAACAACCCACACTTCCCACCCCACCTATCTCAAACTCAACCCTATTTCCAGACCTTCCCCTCTAGGCGCCTTCGTCCCCCTCACATCACGCGCCCCCACGCGCCGCTGGCCCTCCACCCCCGTATGCCTCTTCACCGGCATCGTGGAGGAATTGGGCACCGTCAAGCAGCTGGGCATCTCCCCACATGGCGGCGTCGACCTCAAAATCGCGGCCTCCACCGTCCTCGACGGCGTAAACCTCGGCGACAGCATCGCCGTGAACGGCACGTGCCTGACCGTTACAGAATTCGACACCAAAGTCGCCGACTTTACGGTGGGCTTGTCGCCGGAGACGCTCCGGAAGACCTCCCTCTCGGAATTGGAGCCCGGGTCGGCGGTGAACCTGGAGCGGGCGGTGACGCCGGTGAGCCGCATGGGCGGGCACTTCGTGCAGGGTCACGTGGACGGCACGGGGGAGATCGTGTCGAAGGTTCCAGAAGGAGATTCGCTCTGGGTGAAGGTGAAAGCTGATAAGGGGTTGTTGAAGTACATTGTTCCTAAAGGGTTCATTGCTGTGGATGGGACTAGTTTGACTGTGGTCGATGTGTTTGACCATGAAGAGTGCTTCAATTTCATGTTGGTCGCTTACACTCAGCAGAAAGTGGTGATTCCTCTGAAGAATGTTGGGGAAAAAGTGAATCTTGAGGTGGATATTCTCGGCAAGTATGTGGAGAGGCTTCTCGCTAGTGGTTTTGTTTCTTCCTTTGCTGATAAATAATAATTCTCGATCGTCACATGCTTGAAAATGTTGATGGTTTTGTATGATGTTTTGCTTTAGTTCTTCATAAGGCGGTCCTAATATGGCTAGGTTAAGAACTTAATAGCAGGATCAGGCATTGAACTGGAATTAAATGCATAATTTAATTTGTAACATTTTATGTTCATTAAGGGATTGAATCGGTGGGTAAACGGTTGACTTTGTTGTTGAGCTTATGTGGTGTGAGTTTCTTTATTCTTGTATGTCTGTTTGTCTTATAAATTTTGTCAAATTAGTAGAATGAATGATTTATAGAAGTCTGAGTGCTAAGGAGTGAATAGGCATCAAGTGACTATCAGACTGTGTGGTCAAGCTTTAAAATGGTGGTCTTTTGCTGGTTGGACTATTATAAAGTGTTATGATCTAGCAAAAAAGGGAGCCTCTCCGTGCTTCTCAAGAGCTTCCTGGTTGATCACTTGACTTCTTGTATGTTGTATCTGACCCAATTCTCTGATGCTCAGACTCCTGGTCGGAGTAATAGGCGGGAAGCCACTTGTAAAGACTCTGACATATGAGTCTCAAAATAGATGGTTAGGGATTAGGCATACCTGGACTGTAGAACTCTGTTGGCTTTATAGTCCTTTGTTGATCCATGGAGCGGTAACTACGTCCAGTGCCCAAAAAGGGAAGCTTATCGAAGGGAGGATAGGTTGATATAATGTGATCATCTTCTTTGTGATATGGTCTTTTTCTTTTGGTAGAATAGTAGGAGTTATATTTGAATTATTCCTTAGTTGGTAGAGATGCAATTTTTAATGGCGTTGGGAGCAGCTATTGGCTTTATTTGTGACCGGAATCTGATGGGGGAATTGGACCTCAATAGACCTGGGCCGAGCCAGTTCCAGAACTTATATATGGTTATGACCTATGAATATTGATTCTTGTGACTCTGCTATGGATGTCACAAGTGAAACAACACCAATAATAAGATTAGAAGACACTTCTAGTTCTGTTGAATAGTACAGAGATGTGTGATTGCTGATATTACTTTGAATTTGAAAAGTGACCCCCAATGCCTGGGTAAATGTAAGGTACATAATTGCAGTTGCTTTTACCATGGTGTTTTGCAGTTTTTTTATGATGTCATTACTCATTAGACACTTGGTGGATTGTCACACTTTACTCTTGAAAAAGATCAAATTTTGGATGCACTTGTGGACTTTCTGGATCAATTTTTGAATAGGAAATGATGACATCTGTGCAAGCTTGTGGGGAAGCTTCAATTTCTATAGTTGTCATGCTCTTTAGTAATTATCTATGCAGTACTTTCCCTTCTGTTGGTAAGTGTTTTTGCCTTTAAGGCTACTATGAAGTTGTATGCTGTATAAATTTTGTGGTAATTGTGGGTGAGGCAAACCACGTGTTAAGACTTGAATCTCTTGAAGTTTAGTGTGTTTCTGTGCACATATCTTCCTTGTGTGAAATAAATTCTGTAGAATAAGTGATCCAGGATTGAGCAGGGTTATAATTATAACTTATGGATAAAACTTAGATACAGTTTCTTAAGGCATTTTTGGTGTTGTTTTCTAGTAGCATTGGAGGTTTAGCTCGGTAATTTACATAATAAAGTTTTGCATTAAAGGTTGTGTCTTGGTGACTTGTTAGTCATGAGTTCGATTCCGGAAACAGGCTCTTTGCATATGCAAGGGTAAGACTGCGTACAATATCTTTCCCCCTTACCTGCATATAGCGTGAAGCTTCCGGGCAATGCGGTACGTAATTTTTTTTTTATTAAAGGTCAACATAAGTTGCTGAGGTGAAATTCCAAATCATATTGAAAAATAGTACCAAAAATGCCTAAACAACTGGATCTAAGTTTTGTCCATAACTCTGTAGAGTGAACATATATTCAGTGACTTACAAGTTACAGTAGCTTTTAGCAACTTTAATGGTAGATCTTAGAACAACTTGAATTGATATGTGATTGACCGAGGCCCTTCATTATGGAGGTTTACCAAAGGAAGTGTAAGAAGGCTGTAGCTGTACCTGTGAGTAGTTAAGAGTTTTTTTTTTTGGGTGAAATAAGAGATTGTTGTATAGTTAGATGAAGATTTAACAAACTATGGTCAAAGTTAGTTAGGCAGAAAGAATAAATAGGGGAACATAGAGAGTGATGGACCATTATTCTGTAATTGAGGAAACAGTGGGGGCAGAGACCTGGAACATCCAGAAAGTCCATATTCTTGTAAAGCTTTCCAATTCCCATTACCACATCATATTGAGTAGGACTGGGACATTGGGTTCTTCAATAAAGAGTTAAAGATTCAATCTTAAATATTCATTAATCTGGTCCTGTTTCTATCAATATGTGACTGAATATTGAAATATTGGTTCTGCTTAATCTCTGTGCCTTAAGTTCTCTAATTCTTTAATTAGCACCGCAGATGATACTTGTACTGCTCTTGATACTATAAGTGAATCTCAATGAGCTTGAAAGATAATAAATAATACTTGATCTGCTTTGCATTTCAGCACCATTATTTTTATGTTTATAAAACCACCTGAACCTTCAGGGTTGGTTGATAAACACGTCTGCTGGAATGTGAGATGATGTGATTGCACCTTGTTCTTTTATTTAAACCCACCATGTATTAGGCTCGGGTCATGCATGTTTGAGAGGTTGAGTGAGCAACTATTGGAAGTAGTTTTTCATGTACACTTTTTTCCTTCCTATTCTCCTCTTGGACAACCACACTTGGATGAATTTCAGTGGCATTTATCTTTCACAGTTTTGCTGGGATATTATATTTTCTTGTATTTTGAGCAAACTTGTATTTTTCCTGTTGCATGTGGCTTGGTTAATTTGCAACCCAGAAAGACATTTTCCTTGAAGCTTCTTTTTTTGTCATGTTTACTGGCACCATATGAAGCAACAACTTTGTAACTATGCACAAATGCATGATAAATTATCATGCAAATGCTTATTTATCATGCACAAATGCATGATAATGAGTACCTTTTTATTTTTTTCCCCTTTTCTTCTCTAGACTCATTATCCCAGAGTACTAGTCACATTAGACCCTGATTTATTTTGAGTTTTAGATTTATTGGAAAAATTCTTGCAATGATTATTTTTTTCATTCATAGTTTGAATCCTAAAGCATAAGGAGAATCAAGCTTTTATTGACCCTTGGAATAAGGTTGGTATGATGAGTACTTGAATATCAAGTCATTTGGGAAATATCAACACCAGTTTTATATTATGACGAGTACTTGAATATCAAGTCATTTGGGAAATATCAACACCAGTTTTATATTATGACGAGTACTTGAATAGCAAGTCATTTGGGAAATATAAACACTAGTTTTATATCTAATATAAAACTGTTTTTATGTTCCTTAAGAACATAGTCAAGGGTTCAATTCTCATAATATTTGTTGAGAGAAGTTAGTCTTTTAAATGAATTCTAATATATCAAGAAAGAAAAACCTGTTTTTATATCTCTACACATCTTACCTAGCACAACCATCACCCTTTAAAATTGTATCAAGTGAGCTAATAATAGAGGCTTGCCCGAAATCACAAATTGTATAAAAGGTATCAGACTATCCGAGTGCATGATACTGTTACAGGTTGTCCTTGAAGTGCAGCGCACAGGTAACCATTTTCCTATATATATATATGAATCTAAAACATAAAATTAAAATAAATATACATTCTAAAAACTTTGATAAGTGCCAATCCCCTTTATCAATATGGTGTCCTATATCAAGTGTAATAGTTATTATGATAATCTAATAATGATAATAACTGAACAACTCTTATACTTTAGTAATGCTGAACAAAAGTTTATTAACCTGGAAAATAAGAAGACTTGGAGAACAAAGTAAAATTAAAAGAGATGATAAACTTGAAATTGAGATTTCAAAATTACCTTTTTATAAGAAGTAATAAAGATTTGTATTTGTATTTTTTATCAAAAGAAAAAGAAAAGGAAATCTACACTTGGGCCAATTTATCAGATTATACGTATGACCCATTTTGTACTTATTGAAGGCTGTTTCAAATATTATTTCTATTCTTTGTTATTACTTTATAAAAAAATATTTTTATATGTTATTTTAAAATTTTAGAACATGGAAGTTATTTCAATTTTTTAGTTTATTTATTAATATAAACATGCAATTAAGTTATTTATTTTCTTTGTTATACAATGATCAGATAGATTTTAACTTTAATAGATGATAAAAAAATTTAAAATCTAATAATTCGTAGTATAAGAATGATATTTTTTTGGTACTGTCATTAAAAATGATATGAAAAATATCATTACTTGAGCCCTTTTAAAATAAAAAACACTTTATATTTTAATTTAAAAAATGAATTTTCAATGATATAATTTTTTTTTATCAACAAAAGAGAATTTTATTAAAAACTAAATTTAGCACAAGAAATGTCAAACTAATAAACACAAGAGTGTTGTCCAGAAAGCCAATGCATACCCATACAACTTCCCACCCCAACTCATTTCTATAGTTCACTAATAAACACAACTTGAAACAATTACTACAAGTAATGTCTACACTAAAGCTTTCTTCAGAAAACACAAACCGTGTTGCTGAATATTAATACTACAAATAATGTCTACACTAAAGCTTTCTTCAAAACATAAAAATATATTTACTCCTCATCCTTTATTGTCCTTATCCGGCGATGCTTGAGTTTTTTAGTCTCTTATTTGTAAAATATATATAAAAAAAAAGATCATGAAAGAATATTATTTTTGGAGTAAATATATTTTTGTTTTGAAATATATATTTATAGGGCTTTTAACTATCTCTATCTCAAATTAAAATTTACGCAAGAAATAAGTCTATCTCTATAGAGTTTTTCATAACTTCACCAAAAGTTTAGCACTATCTCCTCAGGCAGTGTAAGTTAAAAACATTAAAGAAGTGATTCTTTTTGTTTTTTTTGAAAGGCTAGAGTTTAACTCCGTCTATGTGTGGTAGCATGCATGACCTATCCCAAGTCAGGATAAAGGAGGAGGGTTGGTGTCAGGGGTTGCAAATTGGTCGTAAAAATTAGCTATTTTTTTATGTGATGAACCCTTATGATATTTTGTTAGGGTATTCCCTTCATAGCGACGCGTTACATCGAGCCCCAGGTGTATCGAAAAATGAGCTAGGGTCCTTACCATAAGGCAAGACGTTATATCGATCCCGAGATCTAGTGATAAGTGAGCTATGGTCCATGCCGAAAGGCAAGGTGCCAGGTTTTCACCCGGAGCTGGTGACAAGAAGGCAAGGATCCCAACACGCAGATGGGCGAGTGTGGCGGGCAAACACCGTCCAGGGGTTTATGATGAAATTGGGAAGCTGGAACATAGGAACATTAACGGGTAAACTGAGAGAGTTAGCAGATGTTTTTTCCAGAAAGAAAGTGAATATTGTTTGCTAGAAAGAAACGAAGTGGGTTGGAGAAAAGACCAAGGAAGTGGAAGATACTGGTTTCAAGTTATGGTATACAGGTACAACCAAGAGTCGCAATGAGATTGGAATTATGGTCGATAGAAGTTTTAGAGATAAAGTCGTTGATGTCAAAAGGAAAGGCGACAAGATTATGATGATTAAGCTTGTAGTGGGGGATCTAATTTTAAATATCCTTAGTGTGTATGCACCTCAAGTTGGATTATCATCAAAAAACAAGAACCAATTTTGGGAAGACTTGGAGGAGGTCTTGAGAGAAATCCCACGAGAGGAGAAGGTTTTAAATGAGAGTAAAGACCTCACCCAAGTTAGATGTATCAAGGATGAAAATAAAAAACTTTTGGTAAGGGATGAAGATGTAAGCGAAAGATGGCTAAACTACTTTAACAAACTCTTTTATGGGAAAGGCGACAAGAGTGAGGTGGATTTAGAGAACGTATTTTATGATCTAAATAGAAGATTTGTGCACAGAATTAATACACATGAAGTTAAGGAGACTTTAAAGAGGATGAAGAATAATAAAGCTTTGGGACCTGATGATGTCCTAATTGAAGTGTGGAGAGACTTGAGAGATATGACAATAAAATGGTTTACCAATCTTTTTAATAGGATTCTTCAAACAAATAAGATGTCAGATGTTTGGAGGAAAAATGTGCTTGTGCCTATCTACAAAAACAAGGAGATATCCAAAATTGTTCAAACTATAGAGGCATCAAGCTCATGAGCCATACTATGAAGTTGTGGGAGAGAGCTATCGAACATCGCCTAAGGAGGGTGACCAAGGTTTCTGTAAATCAATTTGGATTTATGCCAAGAAGATGTACCATGGAAGCTATCTTCTTGATGAGACAATTGATGGAAAGGTATAGGGAAAAGAAGAAAGATTTACATATGTTGTTCATAGATCTTGACAAAGCATATGATAGAGTCCCTAGAGAAGTTTTATAATGGACTCTTGAGAAGAAAAAGGTAGCATTAAAGTATGTTAATGCAATCAAGGATATGTATGATGGGGCTATCACATGTGTGAAAGCTTGTAATGGAACATCAAGGTATTTCCCTATCACGGCAGGTGTTCACCAAGGTTCAGCTTTTAGTCTTTATCTCTTGCCTTAGTGATGAGTGAACTAAAGAAAGATATCCAAGAGGAAGTGCCGAGGTGTATGCTTTTTGCAGATGATATTGTGCTTATTAATGAGACCAAAGATGGTGTTAATAGGAAATTTGAATTGTGGAGAAACACTTTGGAATCTAAAGGATTCACGATAAGCAAGAGCAATGCGGAGTATATGAAGTGTGAGTTTTAGAGAGTAAGAGATGGTGATCAAGACACAGTGCATCTACTTGGTCAAGAGGTACCTAAGAAAGATGTTCTTAGATACTTGGGATCAATGTTGTAAAAAGGTGGTGAGATTGATGAAGATGTAAATCATAGAATTAGAGCATGGTGGATGAAACGACAGAGTGCATCAGGGTTCTTGTGTGACCGCAAAATTCCTCTTAAGCTGAAAGGAAAATTCTATAGAACAGTTGTAAGATCGACAATGTTATATGGAGCGGAATGCTGGTCAGCACATAGGAAACATGAACATAAAATAGGGGTAGCAAAAATGAGGATGTTAAGGTGGATGTGTGGATATACGAAGATGGATAAGATAAAAAATGAGGATATTTGAAGAAAGGTATTAGCAGTACCGGTATGTGAAAAGATGAGGGAGCATAGACACGTTATGAGACGGTCACCGGATGCTCCCGTACGAACAAGAGTTTATTACCACGAGCTCGATACAAAGAGAGGTATAGGTTGACCGAAACTTACCTATGAAAAGGTAGTTAAACAAGACCTAATAGAGTGAGATATAGATTGGCGGACGATATGCCTTAGGACGGAGTGGAGAAAAACTATAACCTTGGTGGAGGGTTAAACCCATTAGTAGTTCTATGTTCCAGTCATTTCCTTGTTTTAGTTATTTTTCTCTTATTTTCTCCCTTCTTCCTTTCACCCCTTTTTCTCTCTTTCTGTCTCATTTACAATTTATCATTGGATTCATCTACCACCGACCCCAATTAACTTGGATTAAAGGTGTTGTTGATGTTAAAATGCTAGAGTTTATTATAGATGAAAAAATGATTG
Source organism: Glycine tomentella (assembly GCA_007407185.1). Lineage (NCBI taxonomy): Eukaryota > Viridiplantae > Streptophyta > Magnoliopsida > Fabales > Fabaceae > Glycine > Glycine tomentella. The sequence continues at coordinate 243,924 of PYAF01001915.1, forward strand.
AAGCACAAGATATGCAAGCAATCATACAATCAATACAATGCAAAAGATTCTAAGTGGACCAAAACTAATAAAATGTGAAATCATGTCCAACAAAAAACTACCTAAACATATAGATATAACATAATACAACATTAGAATCTCACCTAGTGCAGTGCACCCTATCAATCGAAAATATTGCAGAAACATATTCTTCCTAGACTTCAATGTTTACTATGACCAGGTTGTTGCATTTATGATCCCAAATATCCACCATAATGGCATGTTCTTCTTAATTACCAATGAGATTTTCAGTTCAGGATCCTCCAAAATGTTTCTATTACTTAAATGAACATCTGCAATAGCAACATATATTGATAATTGCAACTCAAAAAATTGTCACATAGTAATTCAAATTTAATTCAAAATTTGTGATAAATTTCTGTAGACTAAGAGATATATATCAATTAGAAAAACTTAATAGCATGGTATATAATCGGAGCAAAGGCCATAATATAGGTCATCATATTTAAATTTCAGGTTAGCATTGATTGGTTACTCATTCTTTTTGCCTCTTTCATTGTTGTCATTCAAAATTATGTCACTGCCACATTATGTTAGTGAAGATAAATTGAAATAGCAAGGCTTAAAAGTCTAAAATGATTCCTTCTTTCATAATTAAACAGGAGAACATGAGATTACAGAAACATTGAAGCCAGTGTGATTTGAGCTGCTTTCAGCAAATTAATCACCAATTCATGAGTGTTTAATAGAAAAGTAATCCTATATCAGTCCCGAGTCGACACTTAAATTATAGGTGCACAATGTTACTTACCATATTGTTGTAACACTCTAACTGCATGAGAACAAAATCCACAGTGGAAAATCAGGCAAACCTTTCATGTAAATCACAGCAGGTAGGATTATCCTTGACATCCAACACACATTAACCTCACTGAACAACATTTCAACTTCAACTAATAGGTTACTTATATCATTAAAGCAAGAGATAATCGATAAATTTTTCATGCATAAGATTCAATCAATATGCAATGCACCTGCTCAATAACATCAGCTAAAGAAATGTTGGAATTCTCAAGTTTATTAGTTGGCTTGAAGTCATCGTGTGTCAGGATCATTTTATACAATAGCTAGGTATCTCATTTTATGATAACAGGACCTAGTTAGCTATGAAGACATTAAAGGAAGAGCAATACTGTTACAAAAGGAAAGCATGAGCCTTACTTGACAGCGTACATGAACCAACTTTAACTAAATGAAGCAATAAAAGATTAAGTCAGAAGAAGCAGGCCTGTAGTTTTGGAGAAAAATACATGCATAGTAACTTGTGTCTCTACACTTTTTATCCAAGCGAAACAAGAAAATGTCACAATGATGAACCATGATATCATTTTAATTTTCAACAAATAATACCAAATTATAGAAGATATTGCTTGAAACCAGTGTGGTTTTGTTATTACCTTGTCACAAGGACTTAATGATGTACTCTCTGTAGTCTGCTTTTGGTAATCTGCTAGCTAGCTTCAATCAACCACAGTTGTTGATTGTCCAATTATAAAGGTAAGTCATATTTAATAAATACTAAAGAAAGAGGAAAACATCAATAAAAGAAAGAAACAATGAAATCATGAGTGACTAATGAGAAATAGAGAATAAAAAAATAGAAACGAAAATAGACACGGGAGAAGACAGTAGGCTAGTAGCTATATCCGGATGGAACAATATTACTTCCCAAAAGATTGTTGTGATTTCCTATAAAGAAAAATAGTCACAGACTCATAGAAGTACACGAACCATTTCCTCTTCTAAAGCCTAGTCTGGTTGACTGATCCGATACATTTTTCCATAGACGGATCACCCTCACTTTCAAACTCCAAGTTTGTTTCAACATCTCCCACTCTGCCAAAATTCAAATGAACCTTAAAACAGAAAATAAGGACTCCATTTATACAGAAAAAGTGACAATAAGAACCTACACCATAATGTAGTAAATAGAATACAAAAAAAAAAACACTCTAAAATAACAATAGCTAGAAAACCCAGTAGTAAGTGTTGGTTTTCCGTTTCAGTAAAGATAGGAACAGAGCAATTTCTACAAAAATAGGTATGTTTAGATATGCTCACTTTCTATCTTTTCCAATTTCAATCTTTTTGGGAAAACCTTTTCTGTATGTAGTCCATTTATTTGTCACGTTCATCTATTAACCCATTATCTTATCCCATAAAGGTTGAGCTCTATGATGAGCAGAGTTCTATAAATAGAACTCTTTTAGATCACCAAGCCTACTCCTCTCTTCAGAAAACGCACCATTGAAGTTTGAGCGAATGAGGGTCTGGAAAGCTAAAACCGGAGGTTATTTGAAGGTCGATAGCAATGGCTGGAGATAAATACCTCTGAAATTTATTTTTCTTTTCTGCTTCCGTTGTTTGATCTGAACGTGTTGTTTATGTTTATTAACATGTCGAGACCAATATATTTGTTTTATAATTGGTATTAGAGCATCATTTTCGCCTCTGTCTTGTTTTCGTTTGACACTTTTCTTTTTTGAAATATTGATTTACTATACTCTTTATCGAACGTTTTAATCACTAAAGAGTCTTGGAATTACATGAAAATTGAGTTTTTAAGCTTTTGTGAATTAAAATATAGATTTTGATGTTGAAAAATGGATAAAAATTATCAGGTTTATAATTCGAATCTATGGGTCGCAACATAATTACCCCGTTCAAGATTGAAGACGATGTTTTTGGTTTCATTAATTCCTGATGCTCATTTCATTCTTTCCTTTGGTGTTTCTGTTTGTTTTTTTTCGTGTTTCTTTTTATGCTTCTATCTGGTGGTGGGTCATGCCTTGACCAATTTATATTATTAAAAAAAATCCCTAGAAGGCCTATGGCTGGATCTAGTCCATGTTGTCTTCACGTTGCTTTTTAAACTTTTGGAGATTTTATTTTTGTTTGTACGCTGCCAGCCATATACGTGTTGTTTACTATTTAAGTTTTATAAGATATCTTAATGTTTTAATTAATAATTAATTGTATTATTAATTAATATTGCTCATAATTAATTTATTTGTGTAATAAATTGTTTGAATTATGAGTTATGTGTTTAAATTATTTATTTATTTAAATTCTATGTTTATTTATGATATTTGTTTAAGCATACAGTCAAAGTTATAAAAATCGGTTTTGTCATTGACCCGATCCAGATAGTAGATTAGTGGATTAGTGGTCCAATCGGTGGGTCAGTAATTGACCCGGACTATATTAAAAAATTGAAATTATATTATATATAAGTATTAAAGTTGATAACACAAGTAAATTTTATTAATAAAAAAAGTGTAAATAGCAACTAATTAAATTAAAATACAAATTCAGATTTTAATAAAAAAAATTTAGCAAAAGGAGTGAATTAAGCAATAAAGGGAGTGCAAGAAGCAAATTTGACCCAAATAACAAAAACAACCCTAATCTCTACATATATATAATCATTTCTTCCCCATTCTATGTTGATGTCGCAGATCTCTTCCCCATTCTATGTTATTGTCGTGATGTGCCTCATTTTGCAAGTTTTCTATAAGCCTTTCCTCCACCCATTCTCTTTCTACTTCATCAAATCAAATTCATTCCTTTACTTCTTTCTCCCAAACCTTATGGCCGACGAAGCCAAAGCCAAAGGCAACGCAGCCTTCTCCTTTAGGGACTATGTTGCTGCCATCCACCACTTCTCTGATGCCATCGACTTGGCTCCCAACAACCACGTCCCAACTTCATTAGTAGATGCCAAAAACGATGTCGTTTTGTGCATTTGTAGTTTTTTTTTCCTTCCACAACCCGACCCGGATTCTAAAAACTAGACGGATTCCCGATTTTCCCAAAAACCGCCCAATTTTATCCGAGCCAGGCCGGACCAATTGCATGGTCGGTTCCTTAGGCAGCTCGACCTAGTTCCTCCTCCGATTCTCGGTTCAACCGGTCCAATCGACTGGGCCGAACTAGGTTTTATAACTATGCATACAATATTATATTAAATAATTTATTCACATTAATATTAATGAGCTTATTGAATAACTATATGCAATGTTATTTCAATTTATTTGTATTATTGAGGATGTTATGCAAATATTTAGCTTTTACTAAGAATTAATTAATGTTAAGTGATTAATATAATTTAATTGTTTAGAGAATAGACACAACATCTTTAATTGATTAGACTTATATATTAAGTGTTCAAATCACATTAAAAACATTAATTGTGATTAATCATATGTAATGTAATAAAATCTACCCACATGAATTTTATTATATTTGTATGACTAATTAGGATAAAATATCAGGTTATATTTCTTAATTTATCCACAGGAATTAAGAATAATAATTATTAATATTTGATAGTTTTATCATAAGTTTGAATCTAATTTGAGTAGGACTGTAGCCTACAGGCAAGTTTTATGTCACTAGGTCCATAAACTAATACATGTTTTACATTGGTAAAAACATTATATTTATTTAGTCTCAAATTATGAATAATGAGAATGTATGTTTGAACTTTTAGTTAACCAATTTGCAAACATTTATGATATTAAGTGTGAAATTCATAAATTGAAAGGGGACAATTATAAGGTTTGGAAGGAGAGAATTCTCCTTCATTTAGGCTGGATGGATATTGACTATGCTATTAGGAAAATTGAACCATTGGGTATTAATGAAACTAGCACTCCAAATGCTATTGATCTTTATGAAAAATGGGAGAGATCTAATTGTTTCTCTGTGATGTTGATAAAGACTTATATATCTGCTAGTATTCATAGTTCTGTTGATCAACATGAAAAGGTCAAGGATCTTTTGAAGGCCATTGATGATCAATTTGTTACATTTGATAAGGCCCTTGCCAACACCCTTATAATGCAATTTTTATCCTTAAAGCTTTATGGGATAAAAGGAATGCATGATCAGATCATGCGCATGAGGGATATAGAGGCTCAGCTAAAATTTTTGGAAGTTACCATCTCAGATTCTTTCCTAGTACGCTACATTTTATGTACTTTACCTATGTAGTATGCCACTTTCAAAATCTCCTATAACGCACATAAGGATAAGTGGTCAATTAATGAGATGTTGACCATGTGTGTTCAAGAAGAAGAAAGGTTGATAATGGAAGAGGGTGAAAAAGGTATACATTACTACTCAGGGAAAGAAGAAAGGAATCAAGCCAAGAACAAGGGAAAGATTCTTGCTCAACCAGTCATTAAGAAAGAATCAAAGTGTTTCTTCTGTAAGAAGAAAGGACACATGAAGAAAGACTGATCAAAGTTTAAGAACTAGCTTGACAAGAAAGGTACTCCATTTACTTTTATTTTTTATAAATCTAATATGGTTAATGTTAATCATAACACATGGTGGATTGATTCTTGTTCTACAATCCATGTTTATAATACCTTGCAGGGTATGGAAAACCTAAGGAAGCCAGTGGGAAGTGAGTAATACATCTATTCAGGAGACAAGATGAGCTCACATGTAGAAGCCATTGGGACTAGTTTTAAGCAGTAGTTTTATTTTTCATTTAGAAAACATATTTTATGTTCCAAGTTTTTCTAAGAATTTGATTTATGTATCAAGACTTGCACCATTAGGTTTTTCCTTTAATTTTTTGAATTCTGGTTTTACTTTAATTAATAAATCTGGAATTATTAGTTCCGGTGCATTACTTGATGGACTTTACTTTATTAAATTTCAAAATAATGCTGCTTATAATTCTATGCATGTTTTTGCTGGGTTAAAACGATGTGTTGTGAATGAGGAATCCTCTATGTTGTGACACCGAAGATTAGGACACATCTCTGTCAAGAGAATTAAGAGATTAGTAAATGAAGGGGTACTTAGTGCTTTGAATTTTGCTGATTTTGATACTTGTATAGATTGCATTAAGGTTAAACAAACTAACAAGTCTAAGAAGGAGGAGTTCAAATGTATTAGAAATTATACATAAAGATATTTGTGGTCCAAACATGGATGCAAGTAGTCCAAAATACTTTATCACCTTCATAGACGATTTTTCACGATATATGTATGTCTACTTACTTCGTTCTAAAGATGAAGCTTTAAATGCCTTGAAAGTTTTTAAGGTTGAAGTAGAGAAACAATGTGGAAAGCAAATTAAGACAGTGACATCCGATAGAGGTGTTGAATACTATGGTAGATACACAGAATGGACAAGCACCTGGTCTATTTGCAAAGTTTCTTCAAGAACATGGGATTGTTGCCCAATACACTATGCCTAATTCTCCATATCAAAATGGTGTAGCAGAAAGAAGAAACCGAACATTAATAGACATAGTGCGAAGTATGCTTAGTAGTTCCAAGCATCTTAAGCCATTGTGGACTGAAGCATTTAAGACAGTTGTGTATATCTTAAACCGAGTTCCAACCAAGGTTGTCTCTAAGACACCTTTTGAGTTATTCAAAGGTTGGAAATCGAGTTTGCGACATATACATGTTTGGGGATGTCCATCTGAAGTGATAATTTATAATCCTCAAGAGAAGAAACTAGACCCAATGACTATTAGTGGATATTTCATTGGATATGTCGAAAGGTCCAAAGGGTATAGATTCTATTGTCCATCACATTACACTAGGATTGTGGAATCGTGAAATGCAAAATTTCTTGAGAATGACTTGATCAGTGGAAGTGGTCAATTTTAGGACATTACTCTAGAAAAGGATTACTATGAAGCCCAACCCCCTAGCTTAGGTGACATATTGATTGTTAGACACACCCCTCAAGCTCAAATGGGTGTTAGACAACCAGCAACTTAAAATTCACAAACTGTTGTAAATGATCCTATAGATCAAGTTGTTGATGAGGAAAAACAAGTTCCTCAAGAAGATAATGAAGCAACATTAAGAAGGTGTTATAGAGTCAAAATGTCAGCAATTCTTAGTGATTATGTGGTGTATCTGCAAGAATCAGACTACAAGATTGGAGCCGCAAATGATCTTGTATCATTTTCACAGGTTATGAGTTCTAAGGAATCAAACTTATGGTACAATGCTATGATAGATGAGATGGATTCTATGGCATCTAATCAAGTCTGGGATGTCGTTGAGTTGCCTAATGGTGTAAAAGTCATTGGATGTAGATGGGTTTTTAGAACAAAGAAAAACTCACAAGGCAACATTGAGAGACATAAGGCAAGACTGGATGCCAAAGGGTTCACTCAAAGAGAAGGAATTGACTACACGAAAACATTTTCTTCCGAGTAATTATGGCATTAGTAGCTCATTTTGACTTTGAGTTACATCAAATGGATGTGAAAACAACATTCCTTAATGGTCAATTAGAGGAAGAGGTTTACATGAAACAACCTGAAGGATTCTCCTCTAGTGATAAAGAGCACTTAGTTTGCAAGCTTAATAAATCCATCTATGGATTGAAATAGGCGTCCTGCCAATGGTATCTAAAATTTCATGAGGTCATCACTTCATTCGATTTTGAAGAGAACATCATGGATCAATGTATATATCAGAAGGTTTGTGGAAGTAAGACTTGTTTTCATGTGTTATACGTGGATGATATTTTGCTTGCAACTAATGATAAGGATTTGCTATATAAGGTGAAACAATTTCTCTCAAAGAACTTTGATATGAAAGATATGGGAGAAACATCTTATGTCATTGACATTAAGATCCATAGGGAAAGATCTCGAGACATTTTTGAGTTTGTCTTAAGAGACCTATGTTAACAAAGTTTTAGAGAGGTTTAACATGAAAGATTGTTCACCTAGTGTAGCTCCCATTGTGAAGGGTGACAAACTCGATTTGAGTTAGTGCCCGAAAAATGATTTTGAGCGGGAACACATGAAGAATATTCCATATGCTTCAATTGTTGGAAGCCTTATGTACGCTCATGTTTGCACTAGACCTGACATTGCATATGTTGTTGGAGTTTTGGGAAGATATCAGAGCAATCCAGGTATTGACCACTGGAAAGTTGCAAAGAAAGTGATGAGATATCTTCAAGGAATAAAAGATTACATGCTCATATACAGACAAAATGATTGTCCAGAAGTGATTGGCTACTCAGATTCAGACTATGTTCTGGTTGATTCATGAAAATCAACATCTGGTTATATCTTTATGCTAGCTGGTGGAGCTGTATCTTGGAGAAGTGCCAAGTAGACCTTGACTGCCACTTCTACTATGGAGACTAAGTTTGTTTCATGTTTTGAGGCTACCTCGCATGGTGTTTGGTTGAAGAGTTTCATGTCTGGGATTAGAGTTATGGACTCTATTTCTAGGCCATTAAAAATGTATTATTATAACTCTGTTGCGGTATTCATGGCTAAGAATACAAAAGTGGAAGTCGAAGTAAACACATCAACATCAAGTATTTAGCCATAAGAGAACATGTTAAAGAAAAGAAAGTGATCATTGAACACATTAGCACTGAGTTGATGGTTGTCGATTCTTTGACTAAAGGCATGCCACCAAAGAATTTTAAGGATCATGTAGTACGAATGAGACTTGGTTCTATAATATGATTTCATTGTAAGTACAGTTGTTATTTTTTAAACTCTCATTGAGTTTGATATTTTCTCATATGGTTTTGTGCACATATTCAATTATTTATTTTGAGAAATGTCATTAAGCTTTGATCTGGAATAAATATATGATTTATTTATTAAGTTGAGAGCTAGCATTTAGAAACTTTATATATTGTGATGCATGAAAGATAATATTCGCTATTAGAAGGTCTATCGCCATGACTCATTTTGTTTCTTGTTATGACTTATGTTGGGTTAAATGGACCAAGTGGGAGAATGTTGGTTTTCCGTTTTCTTAAAGATAGGAACATAGCAATTTCCATATAAATAGGAATGTTTAGATATGCTATGTTTTTAAGTTTTTATCTTTTTGAGTAAACCGTTTCTATATGTGATCCATTTATTGACCACGTTCACCCATTAACTCATTATCTTATCCCATAGAGGTTGAATCACGTGATGGGTAGAGTTCTATAAATAGATTTGGACACTCTCTGTTTTAGATCACCAAGCCTATTTCTCTCTTCAGAAAACGCACCATCGAGTTTGAGCGAGTGAGGGTCTGGAAAGCTAAAACTCTGAAGGTTACTTGATGGTTGATAGCAATGGCTAGAGGTAGGTACCTCTAAAATTTATGTTTCTTTTCTCCTTCTATTGTTTTATTTGAATGTGTTGTTTATGTTTATTAACATGTCTAGACTAATATATTTGTTTTACAGTAAGAACCTACAACATAAAGTAGTAATATCATAGTCAAATACTAACTTCAAAATCCATGAGAACCATTTCAATTGCGAAAGGCTTGGTGCAAACCTTAAACCTCCATGTTTGTTTCACCGGATCTCACAAAGTCAAAAACAGAATTCATGATGCAAGGTTGTTCTTTTAAAATTGAGATTGAACTAACTTGCTTGTGTGAATGACAATAACATGGAAACTCTTTGTTAGAGGCCAAAAAGTTTTGATGACGCATAGTTTTTGGTTCGAAGATGATAATTTTGAAATTTGAAACTTCAATCAGGTTGCATGAGAATTGATCTAACATCTACTAACTAACTCTGTTTCAAAAGAAAAACATCTGCTAAGTACTAACTAACTACCTGAGTTTCACGTAAAGACACTAAAAGTCTGACCAAATATTAATAATAGTATGAATGATGAAACTTGTATGGATACCAACCATATTCTCTTCACTAAACACGGTTGGAGAAAAGCAAGAGTGCAATAAATTTGGAGCACGAATATTAAGAGTCAGCTGTTACTTACTAAAAAGTTTATAAAAATTTCGGTTTTAATGGTAAATCCCATGGCATATGTTGAATATGAATACAAAACCGAATCTGTCCAAATCCATTGTGAAACCAAAGGAAAAAACATAGTGCAGGTTTCTGTAATCCAAAGATATAGGAGTTAATGTAGTAAAAACAGCACCTTTGAATGCATTGAATGACAAAAAAACAAAAAAGAAATAATAATATGGCATATGACATACTCCTATCTACCTAACAAACCTAGAACAAACGTGGGACAATAATTTACTCCTTTAAATGTATTTGAAGGACAATTTATCAAGTCAAGGAGTCTAACTCACTTGAGTAAGAGATGTATGAGTTGTTGTAAATCTCTTGAGTAATATTTGATTCGTACAAATAAAAAAATGATAATTTACCATGATTATAGTAAGAATTAGTAACTTTAATGATGTCCATAATTGATATGATCAACCAACTAATTAGATACTGTTGCATCTACGGGAAAAATTGTCCTTGCATTATTGTGAGGGTTGCTAGTTTCTGTTGTATATCTGATGCAAGATAAATAGAAATTATTTTCTGATAAGTATTTTGATGCAGGGATGCACAACTAAAATTAGTTTCTGTGAAGGGTATTTTTGTAAAAGACACAAGAAGAAAAGATCATGTGATAAGAGAGTAAAATGTGCAGTGCGAATAACAATACCTATCACTGTTCGTCTTTGGGCCCAAAATTTGAATTCTAAAATACTCAGCATATTGGGCTAATGAGGACAACTAGTTTGTCACGTACCTAAATGAAAGCTGTCTAATCAATTTTCAACGTCCCATTCTGCTTTATCTTTTAGAATTCTTCCCTTATTATTGCTTGGAATTTTTGAAGGGAGATCATAGACACAGTACGTCCTCCATGTTCTATTATTTGTTTGGATGAGGAATGAAATAAAAAAAAAGGGGGGAAAAAATAAGAGGAAGAGAAATAGAGTAGATATAAGTTGAACAAGATGCATCATTTCAATGGATAAAAAATATAGGAGACAGAAGAAAAAGAAAAAGTTTTCCACCTATTTGGATAAATAAAAGAAAGTAAATTGTATATATTTTTTTTATTTTTTTTTACAAAATATATATATTTTTATGATAATAAATTTAATTTAATAAAAATGTAAAATCTTGATTATAATGCTTTTCTTCTTAATACAAAAATTACTTTAAATTTGTATATTCTTATATTACATAAATAAAATATCATTTAACATTAGCAATCATTAAAATAAAACACCCTTTCACATTTCCCTTGTCTTTTCATGAAACACAGAAACAAACACTGTTAGTAACATTTAACAGGTTGGCTGAATGTGAACTAAAAAAACAACAACATTGGAACTAATTTACATTTGAACCATTTACCAGTGCATTCAAGTGATGGTGAAGGGGGTGACATTGCGTATCAACCACCTCAGTTTTACTATTTATAATGGCATGGCATGATCCAAGTTAAAATATCATTCAAACTAAAAAATTTCCCCATGCAATGTTCCTCAACGAAAAAGAAAAGAAAAATATTTATATATAAGGGTGATCTAGAGAAATGATAGTTTAATACAAAAAATGTTTGATGAATTTTAACATTACATTGGCCGTGTTATAGATTAGGAACTATTTTTTATTTGACAAAATAAAACATTATTTTTCTAACGTGAAGTATGCAAGTATGGTTAAAGTTTCTGTATTTAAAGTATTATCAATTTAGATATTTGGCTCTAAATTGATATGAGACTTTATGATTATCGAAATATTTATCAGTCATAATTCCTCCAAAGCCAAAGAAAAATCTACCTCACCCAAATACTTTGCAAATATATAAAAATATGTTTTAAAAGTAAATTACTTTTTAAGTATAGATATAAATATATTTCATGAATTTCAATAATTATAATTATAATTATTTTTATTTAGAGTTTAATGGTTATGATTTTTACTCTGTCAAATAATAAAGAAAATACAATGATATATAAATTTTAAAGTTATTATTATAAAATTTAAACAAATTTATTTTAGATAGTGAATTCTCTTGTAATATTTTCTGTTTAAATTTATTATTAGAGTTACCGGCAGAGTTAATTTTAAATGTAAAAATAACTTGCTAAACACCTGGAAATTGATTACTTTGGTCTAACCGAAATTTTGGAAGGAACCGAATATCGTACGTGTAATGCACAAAATGTCACGAACGTAACAAAAAATTAGGAATTCAGGATTAAGAACAAAGTAGAAGTTGAAATGTAGGATACTAAGATCTTTATCATCTTTCCTGCAAAGTAAGAAAGTAGAAGTACAGCCACAACGTAACAAAAGTGCTCTTAATTATTTGTCCCAAGATTGCGTTGCGTAATGCGTATGCTATCCTTTCTTTCTCGACATTGACTTAGAAATTTAACTTCAAACAGAGACCAATTCCTTTTTGGGTGCTAAACGACTGTGTCACCACTTTCTTCACGCCTTTCTTTTTATGGGTAAATGTTAAATAATTATTTAAGTGGTTGTTTTTAAGTATAGTTAATGTGTTATATTTATTCCTAGTGTTGATTTCCTACTTTCAACTTTCATTTTTTATGTTGTTTTACTTTTATTTTGGATGAATGTTATCGTCACTCCTTTTTGGCTTTTTCTCTTTTTACAACTCTTTATTATCTAGTAATTTTTTTATTACCGGTAACCTAAATATATTTTCTACTAACAAGGGCTAAATCGAGTTTTAGTCTGATAATAAACGAAGTCTTAAAAAGAAACTATTAAAAAATGTTGTATCAATATGTGTTGGTTCAAAGCGAAAGGGATTCTAATTCTTTAAACACTAGGTTTAACTTTAATTATAAAATTATTATATGAATACAAGAAATAGTTAGAAAAAGGATAAATGTCAAATTTGATCTTTGAATTTATAAGACATATATCCGAAAGATATTTTGTTAATTAATTTTCAAAAAATGCGCCAAATTGGTTTCCGTCAATTTTTTTTGTTAACCCGAACAACTAATTTTACGTGACATCACTAGATCTACTTGTCATCCTAAATTTTGCTTTGTGTGTTGTTATGGTGAAGGGACTAAATTATCACCAAAATTTCAATAGACTAATTTGTTAGTTTGGAGAATTATAGATAGTTTTTTTCCTACCTTTCTCTTTCTCCTCCTTTATTTTTCTCCTTTCCTTCTATGTTACACCTTCGCCGCGTCTTCGCACTCTCCACCACTGGTGTGCCTTAGTAGTCTCTCACCGCAAACCCAACACCACTTCACACGATTTCATATGTTCCCTCTTTCCCCCTAAAATCGGTGTAGCAACAGATTCAACAAGAGGTGACGCTCATCGCCACCATGGAGGATGTAGAAATAGTCGCAAATTTGATAATTTATTTTAACCGTGATGTAAGATGCAAGAGATTGGATTCACACAAGTGAGAGATGAGATTGGACCAAAAGGAGAAAAAAGATAACCCAAAAAGGGGCTTTGTGCTTCGATTTTTTCCTCTTTTCTTTTTTCCTTGTTTGTTTATGGGGTTTTAGGTCCTCGACGAGATGATCCTATTCATGGCGGTTCATTCGAGTTTGATATTGTTGTTATTGTTGTTAATAATGGAGATTTGTTGTTACTGTTCATAGAGAGAGTGATTTTGTTAGTGGTGCTCATTCTAGTTTGTTGTTGATGTTAATAACTAGAGGTTTGTTGCTATTGTTCATAGAGATAGTGATTTCTTTGCTTTTGGGGAGATTTGGGGTGACTTTGGTAGTGGCTAATAGGTCTATGGTGGTTTTCTTTTTTAAATGAGGGGAATATGTGAAGACATGATTAACGGTGATAGTGACAACCTATGGTGAATGTGGTGGTGTCAATTTAGTTTGTGAAAAATCTTGTGATCCTTTATATCAGGAACACACAACAAAATTTAGGATGACAAATAAGTCCAACGATACCACATATGATTAGTCGTTTAGGTTAATAAAGAAAATTGATGGCGAGACGAATTTGTTATACTTTTTGAATATTTAGGGACAAAATTTTATTTTTTCATCTTTAAGAAATTCAAGGGCGAGTGTCTTACAAATTCAAGGACCAAATTAGATATTTATCCTTATAAAAAATTTATTATTTTTATCTTAAATCTTTAGTTCATCAAGGAAAAAAGATTTATTTTCCGTTTGTTTGGATAGCAATGGGATAGGCTCAAAGCCTCCAACTCCAGGCCGTCCACTATTTTTTTTTTCCTGAAAATTGTGTATTTGGATTTTAATTTTGTAATAATAATATATTGATTTAACTATGTGATGTGTTGCAAACACATCTTAGTTTTAGGATAGTTTTAGATTATATTTTAATTAAATAATTTGGAATTAGATTAGTTATTAGTTAGTTTGTTATTATATTTGTTTTAAATCTCATATCATTACATTTGTGCATTCCAGGGCTTAAAAGAGGAGAATTAAAGCAAAAAGAAGGAGAAAAGACAAGCTGAAGTCCCGCGCGGGCCGCTCCATAGCATAAAAGTCAGCCTCAAGCTCGAACAATCCACGCCAGTCGCGCCGTGTCCACGCTACCAGCGCCACTTGATCGAAGTTACCACGTGACCCGCGCCAGTATCCGCGCTATTCGTGCCAGAAGGTCTGAAGGAAGCTCTCATTCGTGCAATCCGCGCGATCCGCGCGGATATTCACGCCATCAGCGCCATGAATTCGAATTGGTGGCGCGATCAGCGCCACAATCCGCGCCAGCCGCGCCATAAAGACGTTGTTTCCTGAATTAAAAAGATTGACTTCGAAATTGGCATAGAAAATAGGCTTTGTTACTCTAATTAAATCAATCTATAAATAAAGGCCTCTGGGGACTGAACAAGGGACCTTTATCATCTCTCTACACTTCTATACATCATTCTAAACCTCTGGAAGTCAAGAATCAAGGCTAGGTCATTGCAGAATCATGTGTTATTTGACAGCTTTGGTTTCTTTGAAGCCTATGGCAGGCTAAACTGGTATTGTGGGAAGGCCATGAACTGATGTGAACTCCTCTGTAACTTGACTGGTATTGAGCAATAAATGTTGTTTTGATTGTTTTATTCTATCCTGTTTTTATTGTTTATTCTTATTTGGAATTGGCCATTCTATCTAAGTATTGAGGGTTAGGGTTCACAATGGGGACGTTGGGATTCTAATTTCTGACCTGTTTAGAATAACAGTTGTTCATTACCTAGGGATAGGGATGCGGGGCTGCAGACTTTATAATATGGTCTTTTGAATGCTTAAACTGATAGACTTCACTAAGGAATTAGGTTTTCGATTCAGGTTAAAGAGTTAATTCACTAAGGGATTAGGGATTAACTAAATTAGGAAAGATTTATTCTCTGAGCAATCATGACAAGAACACTTATGATTTATTCTCTAAATGCTTAATTTGACAGTATCAC
>PYAF01001915.1:259277-306284 GCA_007407185.1 Glycine tomentella
GATAGCGCCGTGGACTCGGCCAGTCCACGCTGTTAGCGTGGAATCTCACGCTGATAGCGTGAGATGTTCGAAACTATTTTCTTCATCTTTTCTCAAGCCTTTGTGAAGCCTGTCTCTGAATACTCTTAAGCCTATTCATTACCCTTCATCATGGGCTTAATCTAGGCTTAATTACATGCTTAAAACACCGGGCATTACAGTTAAGTCGCTAGTTATCTAGGATTTACGAATCTAGGAGAGATTTATTATTTGTGTAACTTAAACCACTAAATCAGTCAAGTGAAAGAGATAGGAATCAAAGGGGATTGTGCCTGGCCACAATTGTTTCTACCATTGGTAATATTCTTATTATTATTTTACTGCACTTATTTAATTTCTGTTTTATTCAAACTCCAATCAATTCAAACAATTCTTTATTTTCTGTTTTCTTTCCAATCGTTTAGACTTATAATTACTGTGAATTTCACCCCAATCCCTGTGGAGAACGATACTCTACTTACCCACTTTTATTACTTGAAACGATCGGTGCACTTGCCGTACACTTTAAATCGACCAACAAGTTTTTGGCGCCGTTGCCAGGGATTGACAAACGGATTTTACAGTAATTTTTAATCTTTGTGATTGGAATTTTTTTTGTTACTAATTGCTTCTCTGAGTTTTATGCGAGGTTCAGTTAACCCTGAGGATTTACAGTTCGATCCTGAAATTGAAAGAACATTCCGAAGGAGACTAGCCAAACAAAGGAGAAGAGAAGCTGAATACTTTGACTTTGATTCAATTCCAGAATTAGAGTCTGAAGTAGAGATGGCTGAAGAACAAAATAATCAGCCAAGGCGAAGACTGTAGGATGAACTGATGGAGGATATTCTGGCTCCTATGTTCAAAAGACCAAACTCCAGCATTGTAAGGCCACCAATACAAGCTAACCATTTTGATATAAATCCTTCATTGATTGTATTGGTGGAAGGAAGTCAGTTTGGTGGGAAAGATTTTGAAGACCCTCATGATTTCATAGACAGATTTCTGAGAATCTGTGACACTATCAGATACCAAGGGGTCTCAGATGATGCGGTAAGACTAAGCCTATTCCCTTTTGCTGTTAAGGGAAATGCACTGAGATGGTTAAATAGACAAACATCAAATAGCATCTCAACTTGGGAGGACTTAGTCTCAAGATTCTTTGCCCAATACTCTTCCATGGATAAATATAACCGGTTGGTGAATGAAATTACCAATTTTAATAAGAATGGAAAAGAATCCTTGTGTGCCGCATGGAATAGATTCCAAGAATTGATCAGGAGATGCCCACAATATGACATACTTGTGGGTAAGCAGGTACGTATTTTCTTTAACGGTATGACTCCTGAAACTCGTATGATTGTTAATGTTGCAGCAGGGGGCACAATAAGGTCAAAAACTGCAGCTCAAACCTATGAGCTGATTAAATCTCTGGCCTGTACTGAAAATGAAAGCATTACCATACAGCCAAAGAGAGAACCAATACAATTGTGCAGCAATGATGCCATGCTTGCAGAGCAGAAAATTTTAGCCCAACAGCTAGCTAAGTTGAATAAAAAATTGATAGATTACAAGTCTCTGCAGCCCAAGTTTCAGCCAGTAAGCCACAGGTCAGTTGTGAATACTGCCAAGGTGAGCATGACTCTAATGTTTGTCCTATTCTTGTTGGAGCTGACCCAGTGCAGGTTAATGGCATTTGGAATGATCCAAGACAACAACAGCCCTATCAGAGAAACAACAATTTTGCTGCAGGAAATAACTACCAGAGGAACATTCAAGGAGGAGGATTAGACTACAAGTCTAGTAATTATCTGCAGCCCCCTCCTATTCCCACCACCAATATTTCTGAACTTGAGAAAATAGTAATGTAGCTGTCAAAAACAACAACAGAATTTATAGCTGAGACTAAAGCTCACCACAGAAATCAAGATGCCTCCATCATGAATCTTGAAATTCACATCGGGCAATTGGCAAAGCAAATTTCTGAAAGGCCACAAGGACAGTTCCCCAGTGACACAGTGACAAACCCAAGGGAACATGTCAATGCTATCACCACCAGGATGCTCACTACACCTGAAGAAGCTGAGGAGAAAAATTCTGCAGCTGAAGCAGAAAAAGAAAAAGCTGAAAAACCAGAGGAAGGAAAACCTGCAGAAAAAGAGAAGAAGGAGAAAAATATTTCATATCCAAAGAAGCAATGGGATTTCTCTCACTTTGAGAAACCCCCATATCTGGTGCAAAGCAAGCAACAAATTTAGCAACAGCAGTTTGCCAGGTTTTTAGACATGTTTAAGAAGTTACATATCAATATTCCGTTTGCTGAGGCATTAGCCAATATGCCTAATTATGCAAAATTCATGAAAGAACTTCTGTCTAAGAAACATAAATTAAAGGACTGTGAAACCATAGCACTTACTGAGGAGTGCAGTGCCATTATCTTGAGAAAGCTTCCAAAGAAATTGAAAGACCCGAGAAGTTTTAATATCCCTGTAGCCATAGGAAATATCAATGTAGGGAGGGCACTTTGTGACTTAGGGGCTAGTATAAACTTAATGTCATTATCAATGTGTAAGTCCCTAGGCATAACTGAATTAAAACCTACTAGAGTATCCTTGCAATTAGCAGATAGATCTTTAAGGAAACACTCAGGGGTAATTGAGGATGTTTTAGTAAAGGTAGACAAATTCATTTTCCCTGCAGACTTTATTGTGTTAGACATGGAAGGGGAAAGTGAAATCCCTCTGCTGTTAGGGAGATCCTTTTTAGCAACTGCTAGGGCCTTGATTGATGTAGAACAAGGAAAATTAGAACTTAGGATGGATAATGAGTCTGTTGTTTTTAATGTTTTCAATACTGTGAAAAATCCATCTGGCACACATAATTGTTCTAGATTAGATTTGCTGGATAACATGAATTGTGAAGGTATAATAGATACAGAAAATGCAGAAATTGCAGCAGAAAATACTGCAGAAGAAAATTCAGCAGAAGCTGAAAGTGCAATAGTCGGAATTGCTGAAAAATTGAACATTGCATACCAGGAAAACATAGTAGAAACTATTGAACCTGTGCTGGAAGTGCTACAGAAAAAGGAAGATGATAATCCAGCTGGAGCATCAAGGATTAAACTGAAAAAGATGGCAGCAAAGGCTGAGAAAACAGCTGAGAAGAAATGTGTCAAAAAGTTGGAGGCAAAGAAGATCAAGAAGTGGCGTAACAAAGAAATTGAGCCAGGACAAAAAGTAATGTTATCAAAGTATCGCATGAAGTTTCCACGTAAGTCAGAATTCTTTTGGTCTGGTCCTTTCTTGGTGCAAAAGATTTGCTCTTATGGAACAATAGAAATCACATCATTAGACAAGGGCAAACCCTTTAAAGTTAACAAATGCCGACTGAAACCTTATTCTGAAGGCCAAGTGGATGGAACCACAGCTCCTATTCCACTTAAATCCACTAATGATTAAACTGCAGGATGCGTTTAGCTTAAGACGTTAAACAAGCAACTTGCGATGTAAATACATGTTTTAAATTCTGTTTAATTTTAATAGTAGTAGATTGTTATTCCATGCATGTTAGAATTTAGGCATTAAGTTATTGCATTTTAGTTAACATAAAAAACATATAAAAATTAAAGAAAAAGGCCTGTAAAAAGGGTGGCGCGGATCGCGCCAAGTGCGGCGCTACTCGCGCCAGAGACACGGCCACTTCATGCTGACCGCGGCGCCACCCATTCGAACCTGAGCCTTCTAACTACAGGATCTGGCGCTGGCCGCGCCAGGAGTGATGCCAACCGCGCCAAGCTACGGTCATTTCACGCGATTAGCGTGAACAGTGGCGCTAATCGCGCCAAGATTTCGAGCATGAGACCCTTCCAGTGCATACCCGCGCGGATCGCGCCAGATTCCACGTGACCGCGTGGAACTGTGAAAAATGTTTTTAAATGAATTTGAACGGGGCTGAAAATGCACTGTCATAAATCTGTGAATCATTGAGGCTAGTCTTGGGACATGAATAATACTGGGATTAATTTCTTTACATGTCTGGATTGAATTTTAAACTTGCAAGTAATCTAAATGCTTAAATTATGAATTGCTTGAATTAATGGTTATCTTGGCAAGAGTTTTCTAATGAATTTGAAGTGTGTCTGCATAAGATGTTTGCATTATAACTGGTTGAGCACATGCAGTGAATCAAATCTGGGAATTGTTGCTAGGCACATCTGTGGAATATGTTGATTTTTGTGGTTCTTTGCGTTGATTTGATTATGTCAATATGTAATATGCTTGAGAACTTAAATCTGGGAACCCACATTGGTAAGCCTTGCTTAATGTTAAATTGCTTTCTGATACTTGTAGCTTGGCTTGAATTGTTGAACTGAAATTTACAGGTGTCTGAGACCTGTTTTGAGGTTTATATATAACTGATTGATAACCCTGCCATTTATAACCACAAATGAACAATAAACAGCTGGTGATGTGAAACTATGAAATGTTCTAAATCTGGGAATCATAGGAATCCTGCGAAATTCTGAGCAGTTTGCTTTCCCAGATACTTGTAAACACGCATGGTTGCTGAAAACTGTGCTGTTATTTTTGTATGTCATTCACTAATGCACAGTTATATGAATTTGTTGTCTGAATCTGAACCAAGGAGAGGATTAAATCTGGGAATTCAGCCCACTACATCAGGAATATATATGGAATTTTTTTTTCTCTGCAGTTCAGGCTGAAGAGATTGAAGAGAGGCAGCAAGCCAAGTACTGCTGCATCTAGCAGCAAATTGACAACACCAGGACCATTTAATTTTGTTCTATTGTTTCTGTTTTTAATTTTCAGTATGCTTTTAGTTTAGCTGTTTTGTTGGTTAGCTGTTTTAAATAAATTCTGTTTGGATGGATGCTCATTCTGATTATAATTCTCAAATAATGCATATATGATTGAATACATAGCAGCACATAATCCTTTTCATGTATTGCTGGGGACATCAATTTTCTAAATCTGGGAATGGGTGCATATGTATTATTTGAGGAATCACATTCATGAAAACAAAGGATGTCCAACAGAAAATTTTTGTTTTAGTTATTAGTTTAAATTTTTAGTAGAATATTTCAATAAAGTTAGCAGCACATCAGAATTTTTCAGACTAAAAAAGTGAATGGACACAATAACAGATAGGATTTCTCTGATGAAAGCTTGTGTGAAATGAAATATAGCATGAATTGCATGATACATGAATGGAATTTTGATTGTTGGTATATGATATGCATGTTGAAGTTGAAATGTTGCTTGAAATGAAGTCAGCATTGATTGACTTGAGTTTAACACCTGTGAGATTTTGAGCCAAACAGTAATTATTTTCTTCTGAGAGACTCCATTTTCATAGTATTCTAGAACTTGAATTGTTCTCTGGATGCAGGTGTGACTTGACATGATTAAGGAAATTTCTTCTTCTGAAAACCAGGGCCAAAATGACTTACCTTCAAGTAATTTTCCATTTGTAACCCTTAGTTGAGCCTAAGCTTTTCATTTCAAATTACCCAAATCAGAGCCATATTCATTGACCAACCTCCCTGAGGCTAGAAAAGGTGTAATCTGAGTCCATGACAGCAAAAACAGGGAATTATCCATCAAGGCATGAAGGAATACAAGTTGAACTCAATTGGTGTGAAAACACAAGAATAAACAAGCACAGGCCAGTTGAAAAATAATAAGCCTGAGATTATCAAGTTGAAAGTCTGAAAGTTGCTATATATTGAAGAAAAAGAAAATAAAAAATAAAGCTAAATGTTTTATTTACTGCAGAAAATAAATTGTTGAATAAAGTACCAGATTTTGAAGAAAATGAGCAAGGAATATAGAAGACCACAGGATTGGACTTAAGGGACTGGATCTAGCCTCATATCAGCTACTTTTCCAAAGATTTTCCTACCCTTAGCCCAGCCAAGTTACAAGCCTAAAAGACCTTTTGATCAAATGATGCTTGCATATGTTGAGAATATTTTCAAGCTTATGGTAGTGCTGTGATTATGTTGAGTGAGAGATTATTACAACCTGATACATTTGAGTGCATGAGTGAATAAACACATTTTTGTGAGGAATACTCAAGTTACTCTCACTAATTGACAGATTTGAAAGTACCATAGAAGCTTTGATATGAATTGATTATACTCAGCATGATGATTCTAGGATTGTAAAATTGTGGTTCAGTTTGATTGTTAATCCTTGCTCTTGTCTTAGAGTTCTGTCTGTTGCTGAGGACAGCAACTAATAAATCTGGGAATTGTTTGATGTGTTGCAAACACATCTTAGTTTTAGGATAGTTTTAGATTATATTTTAATTAAATAATTAGGAATTAGATTAGTTATTAGTTAGTTTGTTATTATATTTGTTTTAAATCTCATATCATTACATTTGTGCATTCCAGGGCTCAAAAGAGGAGAATTAAAGCAAAAAGAAGGAGAAAAGACAAGCTGAAGTCCCGCGCGGATCGCGCCAGATCCCGCGCGGGCCGCGCCATAACATAAAAGTCAGCCTCAAGCTCGAACAATCCACGCCAGTCGCGCCGTGTCCACGCTACCAGCGCCACTTGATCGAAGTTACCGCGCGACCCGCGCCAGTATCCGCGCAATCCAAGCCAGAAGGTCTGAAGGAAGCTCTCATTTGTGCAATCCGCGCGATCCGCGCGGATATTCACGCCATCAGCGCCACAATCCACGCCAGCCGCGTCATAAAGACGTTGTTTCCTGAATTAAAAAGATTGACTTCAAAATTGGCATAGAAAATAGGCTTTGTTACTCTAATTAAATCAATCTATAAATAAAGGCCTCTGGGGACTGAACAAGGGACCTTTATCATCTCTCTACACTTCTATACATCATTCTAAACCTCTGGAAGTCAAGAATCAAGGCTAGGTCATTGCAGAATCATGTGTTATTTGACAGCTTTGGTTTCTTTGAAGTCTATGGCAGGCTAAACTGGTATTGTGGGAAGGCCATGAACTGATGTGAACTCCTCTGTAACTTGACTGGTATTGAGCAATAAATGTTGTTTTGATTGTTTTATTCTATCCTGTTTTTATTGTTTATTCTTATTTGGAATTGGCCATTCTATCTAAGTATTGAGGGTTAGGGTTCACAATGAGGACGTTGGGATTCTAATTTCTGACCTGTTTAGAATAACAGTTGTTCATTACCTAGGGATAGGGATGCGGGGCTGCAGACTTTATAATATGGTCTTTTGAATGCTTAAACTGATAGATTTCACTAAGGAATTAGGTTTTCGATTCAGGTTAAAGAGTTAATTCACTAAGGGATTAGGGATTAACTAAATTAGGAAAGATTTATTCTCTGAGCAATTATGACAAGAACACTTATGATTTATTCTCTAAATGCTTAATTTGACAGTATTACTAAGGGCTTAGGATTCTCGATCGAATTAAAGGGTTAAGTCGCTAGTTATCTAGGATTTACGAATCTAGGAGAGATTTATTATTTGTGTAACTTAAACCACTAAATCAGTCAAGTGAAAGAGGTAGGAATCAAAGGGGATTGTGTCTGACCACAATTGTTTCTACCATTGGTAATATTCTTATTATTATTTTACTGCACTTATTTAATTTCTGTTTTATTCAAACTCCAATCAATTCAAACAATTCTTCTTTATTTTCTGTTTTCTTTCCAATCGTTTAGACTTATAATTATTGTGAATTTCACCCCAATCCCTGTGGAGAACGATACTCTACTTACCCACTTTTATTACTTGAAACGATCGGTGCACTTGCCGTACACTTTGAATCGACCAACACTATGTATGTTAAATTTAAAAAATTATAAGATGAGACGATATTTTAGAGAAATATATCGTTATTTTATTTTACAATCTACTTTGCCCATGTCACAAGTAACTATTTTCAGTATTTTATTATAATGAAATTGTATTGTTATAAAAATTTGATTTTACTTTTTATAGTATATATGACTTTGAAGTTAGTTATAATAAAATTAATAAATTTAGTAAAATAATAATATGTAATTGAATGATAATGTAAAAAAAAATTATATAACTAATGTATTTTAATTAAATTTAAAAAATTTTGTATAAAAAGCCATACAATAAAGAAATATTGTATGAGATAAGATAGTTATATGATGCATGGAGATAAAAAAAAAAAAAACGTTTACAAAATATTATATAAAATTATTGTATAAATAAGTAATCTCCTTATGAAAACAATTGTTGCCTGAAGTGTTTGGCCTCTACGAGTGAACTATTAGAAGTGCTCGTGTATCTTGGTACATTATGCCACGTTCATCACCCGTTCAACATGTAACGACTGACTAATGCCACATGTTGTTGGTAAGATGGAACAATTAGTCATCTGACATCTGATTCATCAAATCGAGCATAACATTGGACAATAATAAGTGTGCCTCATAACAATAAACATCCTAAAGCCCCTTGAGATCCCTCGACGTATGAATGCATGGAAACAACATAAGACACATCACCTTTTGACATGTCAGGGACATATATGCTCAAACGCATGGCAACAACAAAGAGCACATCATTCTCTAACATGTCATGATCATAAGTGCCACCACGAACGTGCATGCACCTAGACTAGAGTGACAGGGCGGCAATACCACATGATGTGTCAAAGGATGGATCACCAACATTGTTATCGCAGATTCTTCACTCTATTGTGCGCCATATATTATAAATAGGTGCAATATCCTTTTTATTAGTTCTTACTACACCAACATTTACTCATTTTGAAAAAGGCTTGTTGAGCTTTCCTGAGTCATTCTCTAAACTTTAGAGCTTCTCAATGAGTGGTATATATTCTCTAATGTAAACATTGGCAATATTATATATAAGCTTCATTTTGATATGCAAAATTGTCTTGAAGGTATTAGGCTATTAGCCTAAAGTGATAAAAATTTTTTTAATAAAATATTAAAAACATAAAATCATTTTGTAATTTACTTTTTAAACTAATTTAAAGAATTAATAAAATATTAATTTTTAATCAATAACTTTGAAACACCACTCCTCTTAATTGTACAAAATAACTCCTTTAATTAACTCAATTTTATACTATCCCGATGTAAGAAATAAGAATTTTTAATTAAAAAATTAGAATTAAATATGTTTTTCATAGATGTAAAATACTACTCTTTTAGATTATTACATAAACTATTTTTTTCTTTTGATAAATGTAATATTTTCTTTTTATTTTTATACCTATCGTTAGTATTATGTCATAACTATCAATGTTAATTTTTAACAAATATTATTTATTTATTATCATTAACGCTAGAGTCGGCGAAATCTGAAGTTTACTTTCTACACCCCTTATTTTCTTCTTGCACCCACAATAAACAAAAGTAGTTATGGCGGTGTCACCCATTCCACCTATCACCCACAACCCCACCAATGGCGTTGGCACCAGTGGTGCTGCAACTTCTAGTTCTAGCTAATCCTTCTCACCATCAACTTCTGCCCTGCGCAACACCCTAACCTTCACCTTACTCTCGTGCACATAAACCCTATCCGCATAGGCACACTCACGTAGAGTTCCACGTTGCAACTATCCCTTGCACCATCAACTTCTTTCTTTGATTGCCCTCTCACCGCACTGCACCTTTATTCTCGCTATTCTTTATGCATTTGAGGTTCGAATGTTGCGATTAGGGTCGTCCATTGGGGGTGTAGGAAGCAAATAGGGGTGTAGGACGTAAAATATGTTAGTGCCGGCTTAATAACTCTAGAAACCATAATAAACTAAATAAATAAAATTTATTAAAACCTAATGTGCATGATGTGGCAGTGATGACATGACACTCCATCTGCCATGTTATCGCTTAACAAACAGACATTAATGGTAAGTATGAAAACCAAAAAAAATGTTACATGTATCAAAGGCAAAAAAAACATAGTTTAGGTAGAAGTATGAAAAAAAAAGTATTTTACAAGTATGAAAAATATATTTAAACCAAGAAACTATTCTCACAACCCTTCACAATTTCAAGAAGGGTAAATGACTAATTTCGTCTCTACACTTTACACTCACTAACAATTTAGTCCTTGTATTATGGAAATGATCAATTTAATCCACAATTGTGTAAATGTATTGACAATTAGTCCTACCGTCAAGTTTCTTCTATTTTCGTTAACGTTGGGTGCCTATGTGGCATGTCTTTCATGACGTGGAAATTCACAAGTGTAGGGAAAATTTCATGTCATCCAGCAATATTTTGGACTAAAATGTGAGTATGTTTTGAATTTTGATTTTAAAATTTACAAAGGTAGCAACTATTTTAAGAAAAAGGTTATTCTTCTTAATTTCATGGTAATACTTTCTTTTGCAACAAAAAAATGGTCCCCAACATATATAATTTAATAACAAAATGGTCTTCATTTAAAACAACAGCTCACACCACCTTCATAATTTTTCCACTAATCAACAATGTTTTTTGCTATCTTATATATTTCTTTTAGAATATCATCTCCAATACAACCATCTACACCTGTATCCTCATAATCAAACACTTGTTCATTTGTGCTGGCAATTACTAGCTCATCAACAACATCAGACACACCATCAACAACATCATCACCATTGAACTTGTGCATCATCATTCACACATGGAAGGTGAAACGACCAAACAAAAAAAAACACACCTTACCTTACAAAGTTGTCTTTCATCTTCAACGCACAGGGTGGCTAGAAACTAAACAACATCGTCCACCGCCACGTTGCACTGTTGGCCACCAACAATGCAAGGGCGGAAAGGAGCAAATCACACTTAACTAACATTTTTTTGGTGAGTGAAAAGGTAAAAACGTTCACACACATGAACTGACAATTCGGTTCGCACACACCTAGCCCAAAGCATGAAGTTCACTTCAATCATGTGGATTTGCCACGTCATCTTTCACGTGCCACATAAGCACTCAATGTTAATGGAAACAAAGGAGACTTGATGGTAGGACTAAGTTGTTGGTAAATTTACACAATTATAGACGAAATTGATCATTTCCACGGTACAATGACTAAATTGTTGCCGAGTGTTAAAGTGCAGGGAAGGAATTGATCATTTACCCTTTCAAGAACTAGTATTCATTAAAACATCTTTAATGGTGGATCTTAAGCTATCTACTCTTCACTAGATATACCAATATACAGACTCCTAAGATCTACAATATGGAGGTTGGATTATATGAAAAGAACTCTCAAAATCTACATTTTTTTTTCAAAAACAAATTGTTTTTTAATGTCTCTCTCCCTAACTGATTTTAGAGGGAAGCAACAAAAAAGATGGAAGATGGGAAGAATGAACAAGAGAACAACCATAACAACAGATCAATGAAAACAACCACATAATAAAAAAAAACAAATCAAAGAACAGAACAATCTGAAACAACATCAACAACAAATCCAGAACAATATAACAACAACAACTTTCAAAATATTCAATAAAGAATAAAATAAAATATAAAATAACATAACTCCTCCCACGAAAGCATTGATATATGTTTGTCGCGATGGCCGCGCTTCGAGTGTTGAGTTGTGTCTTTTTTCTCAAGATCTCAACCATGGCTTCGAGTGTTGATCTGTGGCCATCGCTTTAAGTGTTGATTCTTTGGTATTGGAGGCGAGATCAACCTTGGGGGATGGACGACCATGGAGCACATATTAGGGTTGGAGGTTTTGCGACCATTAACGACGCCTGACCATGGTGGACAAGTGTGGGTCAGAAAGGAAGGTGATACCGTGAAGGAAGGTCTGAAAGGGAGGGGGAAGAGGAGAGAAAGAGAAGAGGTCGTGAGGCCATAAGGAAGAAAAGAGGTCATGAATGGATGGAGAGCAAGAGAGGGGAAGTTCTTTGAGTTAGGGTTTGGGATTGTGAGAGAAAAATATTGATATTGCAAACAAGAATGGGAAATAACTGTGAGGGGCCGAATTTGTTTTCCTTTTTTGTGCAAGTAAAATCCTACCATTGTGCATCACAAATCAATCATCAACATATGACTATTCGCAATTACCAGTGCATGCAAATTGAACATTTGCTACAAAAATTAGAACGTTTGCTACTGTAAAATTAGACAAGTGATTTTTGTCAGCTAATCATGTGCACTTAAATTTAAATATTATAAAATTGGGTATTTAAAATCCTATAAATTCACCCGTTGGTCATGATATGTTTCTCACCATTTTTCATTCTTTTTCCTTTATGTTTGTCATTCTCTCACTCTCACTCTCAATCAAAATTCTTCAAACTCAATTTTAGTTTAATTTTTTCTTTCTTTCTTGCTTAATGGATCCGAGTCAGTATTATTGGCAAGCTTATTGCAATTATTTGCAAAATAACCAAATGCCTCTATCAACCAAAAAATTCTTAAAATCCTTCTCCTTTTCCCCCCCTTCTTGCCACCACCACCAATGAATTTCATGCAAAATAATCAATCCCCCTCAATAGAAAATTCTTAAAGCTTTCAAAATTTTCCTTCAATTCCACCAAACACCTCCACCGTGTTTTCTAAGCCTCCCAATAGTTCTAGTGGTATACAATCTCCTTCCATTGATGAAGTTGAAACACAATTTTCACAATTTTCTACCCTAATTGGGTAGAAAATATCATACTAGATGAAGGAGAGAATTAAAAAATAAATGAATAAAGATGTACTTTACGAATGATGAGGATACACATCTTTGTGTTTCATGGCTCAATGTCTCATTTGATCCAATAATTGATGATAGTCAATGAACAGAACGATTTTGGTTGAGAGTCACCAAAAATTACAACCACTTTTGAGGCAATCTATGAGAAAGGAGCTTGACTCAACTTAAACCTTGAAGGCAAAAGATAAATCATGTCGTGCAAAAGTTCAAGGGCCATTACAAGAAAGTTGTTGATTTGAAGAAAAGTGATTACACAGAGAACTTTGTCATGATTGATGCATATATCATTTGGAAGGAAGATGAACGAAGAGATTTTACTTTTGAGCATGCATGACGAATACTGAAAGATCAACCCAAATGGTTATATCAACTCAAAGAAACTAGTTAAAAAATAAAAAAGGTTTCTTCTAATAGGGATTACTCGCCATCATCTAATCCAAAGACATCGATTAAGGTTTCAAAAAACGGCACACCATCATGAATCCCTCACCCAATGAGACAAAAGGCAACCAAGAGGAAGATCAAGGGGAAAGGAGGTGCAACGTCTTAACCGATTGTGGACTTGTCAGACATGGAAACTACAATTAGGGGAAAAAATGTTGTCAACAAAAGAATAGCAAAGGCAAAGGAGAGGGAGAATGTAGCGGTGTTGTATGAAATTCTAATGAAGGAGACATCTATCATGTTTGAAGAACAACACAAGAAATACGAAATCACTTGTGGTTATATTTTACGCAAGTTTAGTAATTAGTTATTATGTTGTAAGATACTCTTAATTAGTCATTATTTTGTATGATTATTTGAATTAATCATTATGTTGTAATGGTCTTTTAACTAGTTGAATGTTGAATTTGGTTTTAGTTAGTCTTTAAATTGTATCCTTCAGAAAAATTATTAATTTTTAATCATGTAAGTAGTTGTTATAAAAGTAAACATTACAAAAGTAGTCGTTGTGAAACTAGCCGTTGAAAATGATGTTTTTTAATTACTAAATTTTCCTTCATTCATGCACATTTTCTACAAACTTTGTAATATTATTTTTTTTTGTAGCTCCACTCACTCGTAAAATGGATCCAAACTCTAACTTTGATAAACTTTGGAAACAAATTGTTGATGAAACACTTGAAAATAACACTGAAGAAATCACGAGGTACTTACGGGAGGTGCAACAAAAAGCAGAGAATATCAATCGGACGAGACAAACAAGATGCCATATAAATCTGGATCATGAAGGCGAACATAGTAGGTTGTTAAATGACAACTTCTCAGAAAATTTTGTGTACACAGAGTCACAGTTTCAATGAAGGTTCCAAATACAAAAAAATTGTTCCTTTGAATTGTAGGCCTCTCAGTAATCATGATACTATTTTCGAATGAGATCTGATGCAGTTGGTAGATGAGGTCTTTCATCGTTGCAGAAGTGTATTGTCGGTATTCGTATATTGGCATACGAATCACCTGTTGATAGTGTCGATGAGTACATTAGAATTGTGTAAATGCACTATAATTCAAAGCTCATAAGCTTTTGGTATGGGTGTCAACGAAATATTTGGGGATGAGTACTAGAGAAGGCCAAACAACAACGACATCAATCGCCTATTACAAATTGGAGAGACATGTGAATTTTTAGGTATGTTGGGTTCTATTGATTGCACACATTGAGAATGGAAAATTATTCAGTTGCATGGCAAGTCCAATATTGTAGAGGCAATCATTGCAAACTCATAGTAATACTTGAAGTCGTTGCGTCATAAGACTTGTGGATTTGATATGCATATTGTGGAGTTGCAAATTCAAACAATAACATTAATGAGTTGAACCAATCACCCGTGTATAATGATGTTTTGCAAGGTCAAGCTCCTCTAATGCAATCTACAATTAATGGAACCTCTCATATAATATGAGGTACTATCTTGTAGATGACATTTATCTTGATTGAGTCACTTTTGTAAAGACCATCCCTATGCCACAAGGAGAGAAAATAAAGTTATTTGCAAAATGTCAAGAATCGGAAAGAAAGAATGTGGAGAGAGAATTTGGTGTGCTAAAATCTCGTTTTATAGTTATATATGGTCCATCGTGTAATTGACACATCGATAAAATGAATAATATTATATTGAAATGCATTATATTGCATAACATGATTGTTGAAGATGAACGCGATACATACAATGGTAATGTTGATATTGATTATGATCATATAGACAAAGAGATTTTAAATGCTGACGTATTTTGTGATGTTCTTGCCTATTTTGCTACACACCTACAAACAAGACGCTATATCCATACAAGAAGAATTCATCAAACTTCAAGCAGGCTTGATGGAGCATATTTGGGAACGTGTTAGTCACAACAATAATAAAATTTAATTTTTCTTGCTGAATATCAATATTTTGCATTTTGTTGCTTACAAATGTTATATATTTTTTGTTGGTTTAACTTATGGTTATAAATAAAAATTTTAGTTATCAATATTTTATATTTTTTAATATTAGTTATTTCATAATTAAAATTTTATAATTAATTTCTTAAATTTAATTTAAAACTTATTCATAAAATACATTTTAGTGAGATATAATGTGGGACCTACAAAAGTGCCTAAAGAACCTAAAGTGAGATTTATTACTAGAACAAAAAAGAGAGAAAAAAAATCTTGCATCATATGTGATATCATGGGATCCATAAAAAGTTATCTAAGAATCTAAAATGAATTCTACTACTAAAAACTCTTAGACTACCAACAAGTTGTTGGTCTGAATAATCTTGAACTCAGTCCTCTTAAATAATGTCTTAGATTCAAATTTTATAGATAAAAAAAATGTGGTTGAAAAAGGAGATTCTACTAAAAGTGGTCAGTCAAGTTCCTGACATAGATTAATTATCAATAAAATTAATAAATACTCCGTATTAATGTCATGGTAATAATAATAATAATAATAATAATAATAATAATAATAATAATAATAATAATAATAAAAAGAAACACTTAGACTTTGTCTTCAGGGTAATATGGTAATTCAAAGTGATAGGGATTTGCAAAGTGGTCCACCAACCGGTGCACTGGTAATAGCGGAGCCGAAAATTAATTTGTGCCAACGGTAATGCTTTGCTGGCTTCATCTCTGCCACTCACGCGCCGCTCGTTTATTGATTCTTCATGAAAAATCTGCCAGTCATCACTTCTAACTCCACCAAATTACCCGCTTCACCTTCAAATCCATCATCATTCATATTCTAGTTCATTTACATCCAATACTAGTTGTATTTATTACATTCTAAATGATTCCCTAATAAAAATAATCATTAAATATTCCCTCAGTAACAAATCCATTTACCTATTTATACTTTCATGACTCAACTTTTTTATAAAATCGACAATAAATATCTCATACATTGCTCAAGCTTAAATATACAAGTAAAACATAAATTAAAAAAAATATTTAAAATTTTTATTAACATAAAAACATAGAGTTTAAAACTTTTTCTTTTAAAAAAATCTTTAACCATTGAAATATTTTAATTTAAAACAATAAAAAAATTAAATGATTGAATCAATAAAACATTAATCTGATAATAATCAGTAAAAGTTGTTTGGTAAATAAAAACAAGAAATGAATTACTTTCTATTTCCATATCTTTTAAATCCTTCCTAAAAGCCTTTTTGGAAGATTACATATCTTGACATTTAGGTGATAAACGGTTTAAGTCATGAAAATTCAAATTTTAAAAATTTAAAGTGTGGACAATATATGATCCATTTATTAATTTTTCAATTAAGTGTTGATAATACTATACATAATTAGGATGTGATCATTAATTTTTAAAAATGATCCCAATACTTGTTTGTATGTGTGATTCAGGGAAAGTTTGTTTCAAGTCATACAAATTTATTTTTGAAAATATGGGTTGAAAATGCATCATTTCAATGTTTGATATAAGTTACAATATAAAAAAAAAAGTATTCTAAGCCATATTTTATCTTAGGAATATATAATGCACATGAATTTTCCATGTTAGTATTCCCATGAAAAGGGATGAGAATATTTTATTCCCATGGGCATAATAGTTTTTGTCTAAAACAATTTCTCACTTTCACTTTATTCTATTTGACTTTTAATATTTGAAATAAATTTTAAAATGTTTTTAAAAATGTTAAAGTAATTATCAAACATGTTGATGAGAATAATATTCCTAGAAATAGTATTCTCAGAAATCTCATTTCCGAGAGTAGCTAGAATTTAGCCCGCAAAACAAACGTCTCCTTAATTTTCCTTCTCTAAAAAATTGATTTTCAATCTTTAAAGATTTTAAAGAGTGCAAAATGAATTCTCTCCCTCTTCAACTAAAACCAAACACCCTAACTCCTCTTTTGTCGCAATCAAAGCAATTGTCAAACCAAATCACCATAGAGCTAGTTTAGATCCTTTTCTTAACAACTACCTCTAAAATTGTCAAACCAAATCACTTGACATAGCTTAAATTGTTGCCTTGTCAAGCCTCTGTCTTCTATATATAACTATCCTTTGTTTCATAAATTTGACCTAATTGTTTGTTTGTTTAGTGCATCTTAGAGTTATTTTTTTTAGATTTATCCTTATACATATGACCCAAACTTTCATAAATGTCAATTCTCAAATTTTTCTTTAAAAACTAATGAGTCTGGGCTTTCTACATTTTAATCAAAATTTAAAAAGTGTAAACTATAAGAGAAAAGATAATATTAAAATTACATCATTTATTTGATCATATAAAAATTTATTTAGTTTAAAAGGCTGAAAAACATAAAATTGAAAAATATAATGAAGAAACTAATGAACACAAGTTTTTTTAAAGAGAAAAAACATGTCATATTACCACCCAATCACAAATCATAATAATTTGTTGATTTTGAAAATAATCACCTTAAAAATTATATTAAAATTGATTTTAATTAATTTATAATGTAAAATTTTCTATATTGATAATGCACATCTATTAAATTATTTTTGAATTTATATTTTATATCCTTTTCAAAACAAGTTATCTTTTAAAAATAGAACAAAAATATATATGAAATTAAAAAATGCATCACTGAAAATTAATAAGATTTTAATTTCAAACATCTTGAAAGGTTAACACTGACATTGAGATTGTCATCTTTAAGAAAAATCTGACAATATGATATATAAGATAAGATTAAAGATTATACAATTTTTATATATTTATAAAGCAACAAAGGGTTGATATTTAGGAAAGGAAAAAGGTAATTTGAACAAATAAAGGCCATGAAGAATTGCCGCTTAATTATCACCATCGTTGTTATTCCCATATTGCCCCTCAAAACTGGCACAGCATCATCATACGCATTCTCTATATATAAGCCGTCAAACCCGTTTAAACAATGGCGCACTTCAATTTTCCCAGAAAATTCATCCAACATTTTCTAGGGAGCCAAACACTCCCACCATGAACAAATCCGCCCTAGTCGCCGCCTCCGTCGCCGCCTCGGCCACCGCCGCTTCCTTTTCCTTCTCCGCAAAGCTCTCTCTTCAGGTATTTGCTTAAAATTCCAAAATTTCTCTTTTATCGTCGTGATTCTGTTTCAAAACGTGGGATCTGAAACCTTTTTTTGTGAAAAAATTCGTTTTTCTTTCTCGTTGAGATTGAAACGCACGTTTGGGTTATGCAGGATGGTGGGGCTCAGAGAAACCGCGGCGGATCCTCGCCGGTGGCGAACTTGGCGTCGACGGAGAAGTTCGCGCCACGGTTCGATGGGTTGCGGTTCATTGAAACGCTGATTACTGCGCACAGATGAACGCGCGTTGTTGAAACGCGCTTTTGTTTTTTTATTTTTTTTTAATGATGTTTTGCCATTAGAATTTTTGGGTTGAGGAATTGAGAGAAAAACATTTCGGGATTGTCACTCCTATTGTTATTTGTTCTCAAGGTAGTTTTTTTGACGCGTGTTGTGAGTCGTGACTATTTCTCTGTGTAATCTATGAGCGGCAAATTATAAAAAAAAAAAAATGCTTAAATTGATTTACTTATTCTTTCACTTTTTTTTTTCTCATCTTTTTCTTGTCTATACTTCTTGTTTGTGGAATTGTGGGATTTTGATTTGTTTATACATTTATTTTTGTGTTTAGCAACTGTTCCTTCTTTGATTCAGTAAAAACATGTTGGGGACCTGTCCTAGGCAGCTTGTGTAGATCGGGATTGTTTTGGTGTTGAGGGGGCCACATGTAGTATATTCGGTGCATCATTTGATAAATGCGTTATTCATACTTTGCATAGAGAGGAATAAAAAGAGGAGAAATTTGTTGAGATTTTAAGTTGATCTTGAATTTGGTGTTTAAGTAATCGTTAATTATGTTTTTGTCTTTAAATTTCTTACAATTTTTATTTTCTTAGCACTAAAGTCTATATTCTTTTCCTATTGCTCTCGTTATCATATAATAATTATTGTGTAAGAAAAAAAATTATTTCAAAATAATTATTATTTTAACTTTTTATTATAACATTAATCATTTTTTTTACTTATATCTCTTATAATATTAATATGTGAAAAACAAAATCTTAAAATGAATTAATGAAAGTTAATTTTGTAAAATTGTTATTAACTCATCATTTATTAGTTTTTTTTTTTCAGTTTGTCTAAAATAATTTAGAACAACAATTATAATAAAAAGGAAGGAGTATTAGTTTTAGTTTTTATTGTTAAGTTACAACATTAACGAATTTGACTGAAAAGTTACATGTATTCTTTTTAGTAAATTGTGTTTTTTAACCATCTATTCAAATTAGTTGATGTCATTAGACTAGTTGATGAGGGATTAAAAATAAAGTTTACAAAAAAATTACATGACAGTGAGGACTAAAACTATTAAGAGAGGCAAAATATAGACTTCAGTGTTGGGTATAAATTGTATTAAATATTTAGTAGAAGAATTTTGTTGTTAATAGTAATTTTATCTAGTTCAAACATAATTGTCTCAAGTGGTAAATATCTACATTCTAGAAAATAAATGCTAAAAATTGTATTTAGGGACTAAAAGTGAGATTTACAAAAGTTTAGGGATTAAAGACGTAATTAACCGTAATCCAGTCTTTATTATTGTAAAAAAGTAAACTTAAAATTTTTGGTCTTTTTATATAAGAATGTAGTGTAAAATATGATATAAAAAAAGGAGCAAAGGTATTAATAAATTAGTCAAGATAGTTGTTAAATTTGATAAATATAATCTATTTAGTCTTTAACTTTAATGTATCTTTAAGATTGTTAAAGAATGACCTTCTTGAAGATTTCACTGGTTTTGTTTTGCTTCCTGTTGAGCTTCAAGTTTCCAATTAAGGATTTGGGTGTTTCATGTTTTTCATCATTTCGATTCAAAGAAGCAAGCTTCTGGGTTGGCAGAAACCTGAGGGATAATCATGTATATATTAAAGAAACTTTAAGAAAGAGCAACCCAGCATTCCTAAGGATACAAAATTATTAGTTTGACATCTATTATTTAGGAATATCAAAAACAACAAGGACTCACTAACCCAAACTTTTGAATTAGACATTATTATGGAATACACAAATGAAAGTCCAAACTCTAGAGATCCCTTCAAATAATTTGATATAGTTGCCACAACCATTGAATTATGGGAGTCCTGTCTTCATTTCATGCTATTATTGGTTGACAAGTGAATATTTCTAGAAGAACAACTTCAAAGCTATAAACGTCACATTTTTGTGTTAATCTACTGGAAGTGAAGCACAACACTGAAGAGTTGTTTGCATTTTGGAGGGTTTTGTGTTTTGGGTGAATTTTCTGCTTATTTTTGGAGAGAATATTGTGAAGTGTGGAAAATGTGGCGCACTTGTGATGCACAATCTTGACCGTCAGATATATAATAATAATAAGATGAAGGGTGTTGGGGGAAAATCAGTGTCAAGGATGATGTGGGCATTGGACCAGGAAAATATAAATCACACCTGATGTCCTATAGAACTGTAGTTTATTTACACTCTACAATATATCTAACATGTGCATGGGAACAACTTTATGTAAAGGCAAATGACAAAGAACTTGCAAAATAGTTAACCAAAGAGTTCAAGACTATTTAGTTATGTGCCAATTAAAACAATGCAAAATATTAACTAGAGGATTCAGATTTACCTTCAAGGTAAGAAGGACACTTGTTTTCTCTTCAACAGCTGCCTTGCTCAACCAATTTGCTAAATTCATTCCACCCCCTCTGCTCAAAAACCTTAAAGCATACAACATAAAAACTAAATTAAATCAAAAAATATAAATTGCCATAATTCAATAATATCATGCCATTGAGAAAACTAATAGTGTACCACAACAATACTGAAAAATTATGTATCATCAATATCCACTCCATCAATTTCTCCTGCCTAAAAAATGTGTCCTCTTTTTGCATTAAACTAAAAATGCTATCAACAAATTGCTTATCTGAGTCATCTAGGTCAGACAAAGCCAATTCCTGTGTTGAATAAGATGCTTCTTCAGTATTGGACGGGCCAACAGAGTTTTAGGGAGTTGGATTTATTGGTATCATAGGATCAGAGTTTATTTCATCATCATGAGGTTCTTCACAAGAATTAGAACTCAGTGCCCTCTCCCTAGACAACTACATAGATCTCCTCACTCTTGAATGTTGAGCATTGAAAAAGTCATGCACCTAAAACCAAAGTGCAAGGATTCATAAATTAATGTAGGACAGGAACTAGGTAATATAATATCCCAGATATATAAAAAAATTAAATTTGCTATATTATGTCATAAAAGCATTAGCAACAGAATTAACGACGGAATTAGCGACGGCTGGAATCTGGCACCGTTAGCATGAGATTGGCGCCGTTAGTGTGAAAATGCACCAGAAGGTCAAGTTTCACTGGAATCTGGTGCCGTTAGCTTGAAAATGCACCAGAAGCCCAATTTTCACTGGAATCTGGTGCGGTTAGAGCCAGGACGCAGGCTGGGGGCCTATAAAAGGCCATTTTCACAAATTTCTGGCCAAAAAGCTTCATTTCTCCTTCCTTCCGCCATTTCCATCATTGACAAGCTTGGGGAGCTTCATATCTTCTCCATCCTTCATCTAAACACTTTCCACCCAACTAGAAAGTTGATTGAAACTTCTCCATGAGCTAGACTCTAGCTTCAGTTCTTCGAGAGAACCATCAATCGGAGAGATCCCGTTCTCTAGGGAATTCCTAAAAACTGAGATTTGGAAGGAAAAGAAGGCGATTCAAGGACGCTAAAGCTTGGAGAAGTGATCCTCTAGCCTTCCTCGACTGTTTAGAGGTAAGAAACTCAAGTTTTGCCGATTGATTTGTGAAATTGTTCTTGGGATGAATAGTGACCCATTTGTGTTAGGGCTGGAATTAGGCTTGGGTCCTTTAGAAAAGTATGCTCAAGAGGTTGTTCCGATAAAGATTGAACTTTGAAACATGACTTTTGATGAAATTTGGTTTTGACTCTGAGATATGTATGAGAAGGAAGAATGTTGATTAAATGGAAGGTATTATGATAAATATGAGCCCGGATGCTTTTACAAAAGTTGTTCAGGAGGCTAAATAAACAGTGAAAATGTGTTGGAATAACTATTTTAGTCAAGTTGGATAATCATTGATATATGGTCTAGTTAGAGCACTGAATTAACTTATGCAGGGTCTTAGAGCGACTCTAGTACCTTTGTTAGGTCGAGATAGATCCTAGTGAGGATCTGTCAGTCACCAGTTAAGTGATTAGCTCTTAAAGACTTGAGATAGAGTAATAAAGGGTTATAATGTAAAAGAATAATGTTTTTGTTCCTTTTAATGGTTAAGAATCGTTATTGATTGATTGTGTGCCTTTGTATAGGACTGGACATCAAAGGTTTCAGTGGCGGAGACCATAGTCTGGGGATTGGACAACAGAGCACTGCCTTGCCAGGTAAGCTCTTTGTTCTTGGGAGTGTTTCCCATTGTCTGAGTTCCACCATACTCTGAGGGAGTAATGGTTATTGTATGTCATGATGCATGTATATTGACATTGTGTGTTACTGCTTTTTATTGAAAATATGTATATGATGTACACTGTGATAGTGTTGTGTGATTGATAAGATTCTCTGGCCAGTAGAATGGACTAAATATGGACTTCCCTTAGAGCCAGAGTTATGTGGAACAACTCTAAGTGGTCAATATATGTATATGTAATAAAACCTGAGAGGAATGTACCCGTCGTGGATGATCTTCTCTCGGAAGTGCCATATATGTCCGAGTAAGTCCTGGGAGAATGTACCTGTCACGGATGATCTTTCTCAGGCAATACGATATATCTATATGTATATGTTGTATCTGTGTTGTGATATACATGTGATATGTTTTGAGAGCCGTGATGGCTATATGATGTGATACAAATTTTAATATTATATGCCATGGAAGTGAACTAGGGGGAGGAAAGACCTCCAAGGACCTTGAGTTTACTGAGATTGTATCTCACCCGTGTTGGGGATCTTATGTTTACAGGTGTTACATCTGGTAGAGATGATGGGTCCTAAGGCGGGAGGCCCCAGTAGGGACAAGCATTGTAAAGCTGCTTAGGCAGTGTTTTGAGAGCTCGGAGGCTCACTGTTGTGTATAGATATATGTGATGTTATTTTGTGCCCCTGCAAGGGAAGATATGCATGTGCATATATCTGTGAGATCAAGGCACAAGATGCCTACTCTTTTGTATGGACAATTAGACATAGTAAGAATTTGATGTTGTATATATATATTTCTTTTGATATATCTATATAGATATTACTGTTTATCTGCCATTCTTTATGTTATCTGGATCGTAGGGGCTAGTAGTAGTTTCTTGGCATTCGTATATTTAATTAAGGATACAGACCATACATAATGAATCAAGAAATATGATTTTGACAATGCTTCCAATGATTTAATTAATTGATTTTAATTAATTACCGCGCTAATCCGATTAAGTAATTGTTAATACATCGAATGCATACGGGATGTTACATGTAACATGTTATATTAATATAAAATTCAAGGTGAATCCGACCTTCTTCGATCCAAAAAAAGGATAACAAACTACAGAGATGAGTATCAAGAAAGGTGATGGACAAAAATATATCTACACGCAACATCTCAATTACATAGATCATTCCATAAGGACAAATTGAAAAGACTAAACAGGAAGTAAAGAAATATAAACTTGTGTCAGTGTAACACCGAGTAAAGCACTAATCTTGCACAATTCCTTCTTGCTAATAACATCTTTAATGGAAAAAACTGATTGCATGTAATTTACAGCCTTTGGATTCAATAAATCCCTCAGTCTTTTTCCTGCAAATTTGGATTAAGTTAGACACATCCAACACTAAACAAACAGCAGAACCTATACAAAAATCAATAAATAAAATTCTAGCAAAAAATCTTATCGATTTTTATTGACAAAGCACCAGCTGCTTGCATACAGAAAAACAAAAAATAGACAAAATCAGGCACTCAAACGATGCCTTAAAAGGACTTATTACATATTTGAGAAAAATTACAGCTAGAATAAGTTTACAAGTAGTTCTACCAAACGTTTCAAGCGATTCCAAGTACAACAACATAAATCTCGAAACTAAATGCAACTAAGAGGCTCTTCACATGTTTCATTAACCAAAACTAAATAGTGAGGTTATAAAGAGAACTAAACAAAAAACAAAGAGAATGCACCATTTCCTGAGAGAGAGGATTGATGCCGGTGAGTTTTCATTGCGTGACGATGGTTTCCTAAAACTGATCGATCTGGTTCTGGAAGAGCTCTCTCTGTGAAACCAAAAACTTCTAGAATAATTCTACGAAGCTCCAAATCTCCAGCTCCGAAAAATCTTCACTGGGAACTACATGGTTAGGGTTTGGCTCGGAGCTAATTATGGAGAGAGAATGTTAGATAGAGTATTAGGCCATGTTCGGATTCGAAACCCGATTGAATTTCAGGAATTACTTTTGAGGCTTGTTAATTAAAAAACATGAAAAATTTAATGTCATTTTTGTGTGGTTACAATAGAGAAAAAAAAGGTCATGTTTACTACCATTATTTTATACTACTTTTGATGTTGATTAAAAATAATGTGTTTAAATAATTTAAATAATGTTATGAATGAATAAAATAATCACCAGCCATGTTAAAACATAAAAATTATTTAAATTACTTTTAAGACTAAATTATGCATTTAATCACAAGAATTTATATAATAATAAAGAAAAAAAGAATTAATAATAATAAATAAAATGCAAAATAATCACCTGTTATGTTAAAATGGCATTTGAATAATTGAAATATGATTAAAATATTATTTTATAACTATGAGAATATTTTATATATTTTATATTTGACTAAAATTGGTCACAAATAACTTTAAAACAACTCAAGACACCATAAGGATTCCAAAAACTATTTTTTTTTTTAAATGCTAATGGCATTGGTGTGGAGTATTTACCAATTTTATTAATCACTAATTTTTGTCGAAATCTGATTGATCATCTTTAGTAAGTCTTTTCTTATTACAAATCAAAAGGACTTATTTTCATTAATATAACATGTAACACCCTGACAAAAATTATAACTCAGACTCATAAAGAAAATTATGTGTTATGTCATATGTACATGTATGCATTTAATTATAGTGATTATTAAAAACAATATGAACACACACAATAACCAAGAGGGAAGTGAATTGGTTTAAACTTGACATTTTTAAAATCTTTAGAAAATCAGAGTTAAAAGATCTTTATCACAATTAAACCAAGAATGCTACAATCAATCAAACCACTCAGCCCAAGAAAACATTTACAAAAACTTAACTTGTTGAGTAATAAGGAATTCACCAAGAATCACAGATCAAGATAACAAGAAGAGATTAAAAGATAGAGATCAATACAAGAACTTATACTGGTTCATCTCTCAACAAGAGAAGCTACATCTAATGTCTTTTAATCA
Source organism: Glycine tomentella (assembly GCA_007407185.1). Taxonomy (NCBI): domain Eukaryota; kingdom Viridiplantae; phylum Streptophyta; class Magnoliopsida; order Fabales; family Fabaceae; genus Glycine; species Glycine tomentella. The sequence goes on from PYAF01001915.1 coordinate 284,945, forward strand.
AAATTAGATTAGAGTTCCACTATTCACAAAATTTAGTTCTTACAAGCTTTACAACAATAACCATTTATCAAACCTAGATAAAAAATAGAAATTTAAAACCTTATTAGACTCCTAGTGATCAAGACATAAAGAACCCTTCTCTACTCTTTCCCTTTAGAGAAATCCACTATAGAAAAACTTCAAGAATCCTTTGTAATAGTTACAAACAACCAAAAATACAAAAACGAATTTACAAGCAAAGCTAATGGAGAGAGACAACCTGATGATCCACTTAATATGAATGAATATGAGTTACCAAACAAGATTGAAATGAAAAACAATTTCAGAACTTCCTCTCCAAAAAACTTCTTTGTTGTCTTGCCCAAGATATCTTTCAAAACACCATGAAGATTTGAATTTGTGGGTCAAACACTTTAGAACTCAGAGTAATCTTTCTCAATCTCAGAAGGCTTATGAAAAATTTAGAAATTTCGCAGAGTAATTGTGTTGTATGTTTCAGAAAACTCATAAACTATTTATAAAAATAGTTGTAACTGAATGTAATCGATTAAGTCGCCTAAGAAATCGATTAAAACTTCATTTGTAATCAATTGAAAACAAATTTAATTGACTAAAATGTTCTTCAATTTTCTGGAAAGGTTATATGAACAAAGTAATCGATTATTTTGACATGTAATCGATTACTACATGGATTCTCTATTTCATAAATGAACTAAGTAATCGATTACTGATAAATGGTAATCGATTAACACAATCAAGTCATGTTCTGTGTTTATATTGAGTAATCGATTACTTAATGCTAATAATCAATTATTTTGTTCTTCAAAGCTCATGTAATAGATTACCAATATGTGGTAATCGATTAATACAATGAAAAAATAGTTTTTCCAAAAACTTAAAACCATGAACACTTACTTTGATGCAATCATGAAATTTTAAACCTTTTCACAAGCCATATGTTTTTGTAAAATTATGAATACAAGATTTTTGTGCAATGCAATGGGTCATAGGATGATTCTTTCCTACACTAAGCAATTACAAATGCCTTCAATTGAATGATATGTACAAAGCTAAAACACTCTTTCATCTTTAGCATATATCTTGATTCATCTTCATGCTCCCCCTATATCTAACAATTATATGTTTTAAATTCTCGTTTTTATGCTTATTATATATATATATATATATATATATATATCATTAGTTTAGTGAAGCTTGACAGAGAAAAAGAAACTGTGTGAACTAGATTTTCATTTACGCAAAATAGCTTTATTTACTTGTTAGTCGTTCACTTACCTATTTCTGGATTTGTCCCTAGTGTGAAAGAATTCATTTAAAGTGATTTTATAAAAAAAATAAGAATTAGTTTAAAATATTTAATTTAGAAAATCATTTTACATTTTGACATAAATTTTATTATTTTATAAAAATATTAAAAATATCAATAAAAATGGAAAGCATACCCGATAGAATAATTGCAAAGTAAAGAGTTTATAAATGCAAAATAAAGAGTATGACATATAATTCAAACATTTCTGACCAAATATATTCCATCGAAAAAATCTGTCGCATATTTCGTCAAAAAAATCCACACTAACTCAAACATTTCATATTTCCCACGAAAAATTTCACACGGAATATACTCCATAAGAAAAATCCATTGCTAAATCAAACATTTCCGATGAAATATTTTTCGTGGGAAATATTCCATCAGAAATACCAATTTTTTTTTTTAAAATGGGTGTAATAAAGACCTTTTATTTTCACTCTTCAAACTCCAAATGCTCATTATTTCTAAAAACATTGAAACATGAAATGAAACACAAGGAAAATATCATAACAAGTCATTGAATGAAAAATATCATAACAAGTCATTGAATGGAAAAAAATCAATGTAAACCCAAATAAAATGGCAATGAAAGCATAAGGCAAATGCATGTAAACCTAACCAAGGCATGTAAATATGACATGAAATGCAACACATCAAACAATCCTAAACTCAGATTTGTTTGTCGTCAAGCAATTAATGTAGTACAAAAATAAACATTATTAATCCATCAAATTTGGACCAAAAGTAGTAGAAGTACAAGCAACAAATTAAAAATATCCTCAAATAAGTGCAATTAGAACTTAGCAATGACCATCCCTTGACAAAAATTACATCTAAATTTTGTCCTTTTTCAAATCCGAGCTAACGCAACAATGACCACACCTTAAACATGAATATTATGGAATAACCGAATAACCGGCTATACAACATTCACCACAACAACTTAACTTTTTTTTACTAGTCTATATGTGAAAGTTAACTGTGATCAAGGATACATAACAATGTAATCCTAATTAAGATAGAGCGATAAATCACAAACTTGGATCAGGGTAATCTCGTTCAAGTTAAATGAGTGCGTACAATTATTTGTGATAACTCACACAGAATCTTGAACTAATCAAAATTACATCAACTTTAATTGACAGAATTTGCGTTTACTGAATATGCCAACTATTGTTGATTACAGCTTGATCTTAATTATCAAATGTGGTACGGTTGTTTCCCCCACAATACATGATGTTTGAAGAAGGCACCGAAAAATTGAAATTTCGAAAAACTTGTCCTCGACTTTTTAGGAGATTGACATATGTAGTACCATAAGTTGGAAATTTCCCGTTTTTATGAGGAAATTTCTTAACTCCCCTTCTATACTTTTTACTATTTACAACCTTGTATTAATCACCTTTAGTCTTCTTATCTCATGTTACAAAAAGTAAAAATAAAAAATACCTTTAGTCATGGATGCTTTAGGTGCTAATTTTGTCCATTTGCATAAAGCATATGACTATAAAAACGAGCATTGGGTGGGAATGGGGATATTGCTTCCTAGTTCCCAAAAGGATATGTCTGAATAATGTTTTACATAAAGGTTGAAATCATACACAAAATTGTCATGGCAGGTGAAACATCCTTAGAGAATCTTAACAAACATGCTAAGGTTTGGATTAGGTCAATAATAGAAACTGTTAGACAAAGGCCCTTCAACGGCCAATTTAATCTCAACGAAAACTATTGGCCACGAGAAGCTAGTACACTCGATAATGGTGTGGATGGCTCTGTGACTTGTCCAAAAGCTACTCAGCTCCATTATATATTAATTATGTTCATGTGAAATTCTTTTAGGTGTTAGAAAATTGAAATTAACATTTCAAGAAAAAAAAGGTAAAGATGTATTTTTGAAATAGAAGGATACGCATCAAGAGTAAAAGTATAATTGATTTGAGTGATAAGTTTGATAGAAGTTTAGAAGTAAGAATTTCCATAAAAAAAGTTAAAAAGTGACATTTTTGTTGTTGAACATTTCTAGGCGTCATTTTCGCCCAATAAAAAAAGTTCCCCTATTAAAAATTATTCTAACAATTTTTTTTCATTTAGTTTTTTATTGATTTTATTTTAGTAAAAAATTCTAAAATAAGTTGTCATTTGATATATTTATTTCAGTATAAGACACAAAATTAAAATTTTAAAATTAACATAATTTTTTAAATAATGTTAACAAATAATTTAACTTTTTGAAACTAGTTTAACCTAATTTAAAATAATTAGTGTATTCTAATTATTATTATTAATATACTAAATTGTTGTGCGCGCAACCTACATATTGCAACCCAAATTGAAGAAAAGAAACAAAATGAATCATATACTGTAGTCATGCAGAATTAGCAAATGGACATTAAATATAGCTGCAATTATCTTTGTCTGCAGCTAAACATTTTGAATTAGGCCGAATAGACAGATCCCCAATTGATATTCATCACCAATTCACCATCACGGCTCTATATTTTTTTTTGGTAATCGGTATCCTTTGGTTAAAAGTTACTGAGATTTATTTAATTAAGATCGAGATTAATCTTTTCTAATAAATATTTTTTATACACCAATAATGATCAAAATTCTGATCACATATTTAAATTACAAAATTATTTATTAATCATATCATATCATGATATACATGCTAGCATCACGATTCACGGGTACATATTTCTTCTTCTTCTTCTTCTTGTTTTTTCCCGGTTAATTAGTGCCAATTGTTTATTTATTTTGCTGAACCGGTCATCATCTTATTAAAATCTCCTTGCAACTTTGTTTCATTCAAAGCTATCGTTTTAAGACAAATTTAATACGACATTTGGGTCAAATTAGAGGATGAGCATGAGAGTGAGATGAATATTTGTATTTCAGACCACTAATTTTCCAAGTGGTAACCCCACTTTTCTTTCAATTTGCATTATTTTATGTTCATGTATGCTATATCAGGGCATCAGCAACTGACAAATCGTAACCCCACCTTAAATCATCTTCCCCTTTTATGAACGTGATGTTATTCATGCGCAGAGCAATTTTTTATTCAATAAATTAATGGTATATACAACTAATTTTCACTCTCACATAATTATTTTAGTTTTCAGGAGAATTGCTCTGTTACATAAGCTTTTAAAATAGATGGGTAATGATACAATAATATTTTAGCTGAAATTCAGATAAGTCATTTTTAATTCTGATTTGATACTGTCCGTTAAAGTAAAAAAAAAAAAAAAAGGGATCTCTAGTCCTTTTACACTTGTAGTTTAGTCCTTAAATTACTTAGGTATATGAGTCAGTGTTTAAATTGACAACAATTGTTTAAAATAATTCTTTGAACAAACTAGTTAATGCTGAAAGCAAATGCTTGCTAGCGGGCAAGGGGGCCAAGACAACTCTTATTCACTAGAAGAGTTGGAAATAAAGCAGTTCATGGCTTAGCATTTTTATCTTTTATTTATCGTGATAATTGCTGGATTGAGGAGGTCTATTTTCAAGTAGACGAAATCATTTATAATGATGTAATTTCTGCTTTTGATCATTATTAATAGAATCAGCTTTACCATAAAAAAATATTTATTTTAGAGATTACATTTATCTTTTATAAGCAATAATCTTATTTGAGTTTAATAAGATTATTATCTTCAATATTTTTTTTGAAATATAATTTACAAGATTATAAAAAATTACTAAGATGTTACTAATTATCTAAGGAGTAACTCTAAATAATATCAGATACTAGTACTAATAAACTGATTAAAATAATTATATGAACAAATTTTATATATTTTTCCTTGTAAAAAAATTTCAAGGAAGGTTTAGAGTGCAGGGCAGAAAACCACATTTTGCACTTTGTATCCATAAAGGAAAACAAGAAGAAAAAAATAATAATAATGAAACTGTAAATAATATACTTTTCTTGGCAATCTCGATTCTTGATCAGATCATATAAATTCAAGCAACATATCTCATGAAGGGTGGATACAGGATTCTCACCCCAAATATCTTGGAAAGAGTGTTCAATTAATACAAGAGGTACTCTTTCTTAAAATTTTCACATTTTCAGCCTTTCAGAACAAGTGGAACAAGAATCCCAGGAAAGCAGCAATGATCATGAGTGAGAAAAAGTGAGGAGGAGCAGCCACATGAATGGTGTTGGAAGAGGTAGAAGTGTTGGCTGGTTTGACTTGGCTACAATCAAGGCCTTGGTTCCCTTCTTTGCACTCATTGGCAAACAGGCCAGGGGGGTATTTGCCATAGATGTTGATGTAGCTAAACATAACTGAGGAGCAATCAGTTGTCATGTCATTGATCTCATTTGCAAAAGGGCAAGCAAACTGCTTGAAAGCCTCACAGCACACCTTTGGTGGGTACTGGGGTCCCTTGCATTGGCTTGTGAGGACTGTGTAGTTCTGGTTCTCAAAGTCAACTCCACAGGCTGCACATAAGTTTTCACTTTATTAGCTCAATCATAAAAAAAATTAGAGGAGATGCTTCACATTGAAAAAGAAAATGAAAAAAATGTTGATGTCACATTCTATAACTCTGTTTTACTAAGGTATTCTTTGTTTTTGATTGAAATTCATATAGGTCTTACTACTTTGAAATGAGACCTATTAAGTAAGAAATAGAACCCCCATGTTTAGTGAAAATCTAGGTAAATTTGACCTAATAAGAGAGTGAGTATTGGAATGCGAGTAAGAGTAACAGAACATGTGTTACTAACACTCCTAAAAAGAAAATATAATTTTTAGTTAATATGCTCTCTCTCTCTCTCTCTGTCTCTTTCTTCTTTTTCTTCCTTTGACTAAAAATCCTTATAAACAAAAGCTATGAAGAGATTAACCTTTTGGAATGGTTGGGTGAAAATCTCTCCAAAATAACTATTTCATGATACAAATTCCAAAACTGTTTTCGTCTTTAGTTGATATGTTTTGTTAATGAACTCACTATAAAATGAAAGCAACAAAGTATTTTAATTTAAAATGAAGATGAAAGACAAACTAAATACTCCCGTAAAGTTCAACTCTTTTCCATAATTCCACTACAACATTGGAAAATTGTAGAGAGAGTGTAAAAGTTTGCGTGGCTAATGGGTTCAGACTTCAGAGTGCACACAAGTATATCTATTCTGATAAAGAGGATTTCCCTATTTTGATAAAGACATTCTCATCAGTGTAGAAGCATTAGTGTAACATAGGTGACTCATGCCTCCACTAAAACTTTTCTACTTTCTTAGTCATCAGTGTAAAAGTAAATGGCACCTTCCAATGTAAGTTATACACCTACGTTTTTCCAAAAGGAAAATTACTGATATTTGTCTGAATTTTATTGGTAAATTTTGCATTTATCAATACTTACAATACTCAAATTCATTTGCCTAGAGCTTACAAGAAAGTTTGGGTTCTTAATAATAAATACCGGTGCTATTCTCGAGGGCAATTGGGTATTGTTTAGATCATTTTTCTTTAATTACTTCTCAGAAAAGAAAATTAAGAAGTAAAATGAATAAAAAAGGGAAGAATTATTGCAAAGATAAGGATAGGAAGAGGGAAAATTAAAGTAAAAAAAAGAAAAACTAATGACAGTGAGCTGAGAATTAACATTGAATAATTCAAAGGACTAAGCTCCTTGCTTTTGCGTACCTATCACCATCCAACCTTTGCATAACCCATTGTCTTCTAGCAAGGGGTCATTTTTTGGGCCAACAGTTCTATAATTTTTCTTATGTACAATTAAAGGATGAGAGGTAACAAGAAAGATATTTTATTCTCTCCAAATAATATGCTTTTGAAGATTTGGAATATCACCCTTAATATTCCAAATAATTAACATCAAAGGACTAGGTGGCTTCCTCAATATTTTTACAAATAACTCCTGTAGTCAATCCTTCTTTTACTTGAATATCACCCATAAATAAAGAAATGTATAAGAAGCATAAACCAGAGAATCGAAAGGATTTTTATTTTAAAGGAAAAAGAAAGATAAGAAAGAGGAATACTTTGGAAAATAATTAATATCAAAGTAGGTGGAGTTTCTGACAAGAACCTAATAAATTTTGACATCCTTTAAAGATATAGGATTTGTTTGGATAAGCCTTTTTAGAAGCATTTTTAAAAGAAGAAAAAATAAGAAGAAAAAAATGATATGAACTTTTCCATAAGAAAAAATAGCTCTCCATTATCTAATTTTTAGAAGTTCATCGATATAACTTCTCTAAAAGATGAGATAACATCTATAAATAAGCTAATTAAAAATTCATTGTAACTTATGGAAAAACTCATTTCATTTTATTTTTTTTTACTTTTTTCTTCTAGAAATTGTTATAGAGAAACTTACATCCAAACAGGTCCATAATCTCTTTATTCCCCATAGAGAATCATAATGCAAAAATTTGTTTTCACTTGGAATGAAAAATAAAATCTGGTTCAAAGGAATTAACCTGATTTTAGGTACTTGTAGCGTGTTTGGAATTTCGTTAAGAAGTAAGAAATCACGTTTAGGATGTGGAAATTATAACTATTAACTTCTTAAAATGACATTGTGAAAAATCATGTCCTAGACACAGAATCAAACAAGCTATTGGTTACATTTTGATTTCCACATTAGAATAGAAAGGAAATCCATTAAAGATGTAAAAACACAACATGTATTAAGATAAAACTAGAAATATGAAGAGAAAGGAAGCAGAACAAAATGGTACCTTTCTTAGCCTGTAGGAGGGCACGCCCAGTGGATGCTTCAGACCCAAATATGTCATCTGTGGTAACACAAAATAATCACATTAAGCCAATCTTAACAAATACGAATATGTACCCATCATTAAATGTGACAACTAGAAGAAAAAGAATGTACCAGAAAGGAATGGGGCAGAGGAGACCAATGTAGCTAGGAGGAAAAAATAGAGAATGGAAGAGAAGAAGGCGTTTGAACCCATTTTCTCTTTCACTCTCATCCTTTTGATTTCAAAATATTCTTTTTCCTTTGAGGGGTGTGCTTCTTTTGTTTTCTGGTTTTGGAGAGATGAAGAAGAGAGAAGGAAGGGACTGACATTGCAGGAATTGTGGTGGAAATCAAGCGTGTTGTCAGGCAGGCAAAGTTCCAATGGCTCTCCGCAAGTTTTCCCTTGGCTTTGGTAGTTATTGGTAGTTTTATAATATGTTGCTTCTCCCCTATAGGATAGTTATATAATATGCCCTATTTTTACTATAATTAGAAAGGAGGAGAAAATTGTCATTTTAACTTAATGGCAAAAGTTTTTCTTTATTCGTAGGAATCCAAAATCTAAGACAAATATTAAGAATTTATAATGTGTCCTATTTTTACTATAATTAGAAAGGAGAAGAAAATTATCATTTTAACTTAAATGGCAAAAGTTTTTCTTTATCTATAGGAATCCAAAATCTAAGACAAATATTAAGATTTTATAACATGTCCTATTTTTACTATAATTAGAAAGGAGAAGAAAATTATCATTTTAACTTAATGGCAAAAGTTTTTCTTTATGTATAGGAATCCAAAATCTAAGACAAATATTAAGAATTTATAATAACTAACTAGACTCCTTAATTTTTAGCATAGGTCTAATTCTAAAAATACAATACAATACATTGTAAAAACAATTAAAATTATAAACAACTCGTTTAAAAATTACACTACAATTTTTGGTCAGTTTTAACTTAGCTTTTCAAGTTTATAGAGAGAGAAATTTTAAAGCACTTGTTAGTAAAAAAATAATTCATATTTTGAATTCTTATTCGAATTCCTAATAATTTCACTATGAATAACTGCACATTCTTTATTTGGTTTTCCAGTTCAGTGTTCAAATGGTAAATGCAAAAGCAAGACGTTTCAAATGACATTGTTTTTTTTTTTTTTTTTTTTATATCTAAAAGTAGCTAATGTTTTTGCATAAACATTCCAAAAACAGCGCAGTTAGGATGCTAACAGTGGGTTAACGTACATAATAAATATTATTCCCCAAAAAATATATGTCTTCTAATTTGCATTAAAGTAATATTATTCTGCACAAGTCCAACCGCATGCAATGACAGATGAGACAGTTAATTAGCTACAACTTCACAAAGTAATTTGACAAAACACAACTATACATTGCTTCATTCTGTATAAGCACTAATATTATTTATGAATCAAGAAAAAAAAATACATGAGCAATCGATATAATGTTTTAAACAAAAGAATTTCCAGTGTTGTTTTGTCATAAGAAAATCCTGACATAAATGACTAAGAAGTAGAAATGTAAGTATAAAGTGAATCTTACTGCGATCTATATGGGTCGTGTGGGCTGTGTTCCAGAGTTCCTCCTGGGCTCTGGCTTAGGACTGTTGCTTCCTAGACTTCCATAAATTACTTCCTGCACTTCATTACATTTCAAAAAGCCATCCAAAATGTAAAATCACATTTCAGATCACACTTTCCAGAATGAAATGGAGTACTAATGGCAATTTATGGAGATGCAGGAAGTTTTAGCCCAAACATAGCTACATTGCTTTTGGGCAAACATAAATTTTGCATACATATATGACTTTGGAACATTATTAGTATTAGGTTAAAATTGAATTTGCAATTCTGCAGTAAAGTCATTTTTATTTTGATTGTCGTAAATGTAGTGATAGTAAGCCCAATGGACAAGCCCAAGTGAAGGACCATCTAGCCTGGATGACCCAAAGATTACATCTAGACTTCTTCCACCTCATTACATTTCAGAAATTTCAATCCAAAATGCCAAATTACATGTTGAATTGGGTTTTAAAAAATGTATTAAGGTGCAGAAAGCAAAATATGGAGGTGAATTACAAAGTTTTTGCGGTACGTCTAGCTCAACTCTAGTAGCCCATGTCCATTTTGCACTTCATGCTTATTTCAATTTTGTCTTATTTTCCCAAAAGCTCTAGACAGTGCCATGTGTCTGGCATAGATCATATGACCGTTATGATCCGTCTATTTAAAGACACAAGAGTCATGTAATAGAGCAGGTCAGCGGGATATGAATAAATTAAGTTATCTTTAGATTTCCTATTAGATTTTGGATTAGGTTCTTACTAGCCCACGTAGCCATAATTTGTTTCTCTAACAGTAATTTTTTTCTAAAATTTTGTATAAGATTCTTCACTCTAAAAAATATATTTTATTCTCAATGATTTTCCGATCTTTAATGTATTCCATTATAAATCTCAACTAATAATAAAATTATGGTAAAAATAATGAGGTATACAATGTGTTATTTTTTTTCCGCTGAAGAATAGAACTTGTTATTACTTCCTAATACGCACTTGTCATGTATTCATTTTTACAAACAAATGTAATAAATATTTTATTACAAATAGTAACTACCAACGACTAAATTGTGAGAACGACTTACTCTAGTTTCACCAATCACATTAGTTATATATGTGAAGGCCATAAAATTTGAGACATTGGTCATTAGTAGACTGGAAAAGCCAAGAGACCTTTTGATTAAGAACAATTGACCCCCGCTAAATGATATGGGTTCACGAATCATTGAGATATGTTAAAAGTACTTACAAAGTTTGACAGTTTGTGTTTCTAATCTAACAAGTAATAATCCACATGACACGGTCATTACTGATTAGTAGTTCTATTGTGTGATGATTTATATGGTGTGTTAGTATGGACATTAGTCATTGAGGACGATTAACTCTAACGGTCTAACCTGAAAAGTGAAAATAACCCTTCTTTGTCGTGTTAGACTTTTCCTTTTATATAGTGTCTCCTTGACCATAAAGTTCTCATTGATATGAATCATTAAAATTTTTTTTTGTCTAAAGCACAAATATATTACATTGAATATAATTCTGTTTAAGTCGGATATAATTACATTATAAATGTTTAATTTTTTTAAAAAAATATTTAACACAAATACATATACAAGATCATTGATTAAACTGAAATAATCTTACTGTCTAATAGTAGTATAAACCATTAATGAACATTTTTCTCATCGGCCCTGGTGTTTATTTGTGCATGCTATGTACTTCGAATTAGTTGCAACCACACGCATGAGGAAAAAAGTCATGATCTATTTGTCGATTTTGAGCGATATCCTCCTCTCAATACGAATATGAAATTGGTTTTGCAAAAGGAAACAACGTTTTAAATTAAGCAAATGCATGGAGCATGCATAGAAGAATGAACTAGACATCGGTATCATCCATCCACTTGCGTGCTCCTGTAGAACTTCTATTTATGCATTTGACTGTTCTAGCAGAGAGTGCTACCCTATGTCGTTATCAGGTACTAAAAAACAAGATACTCCTTGCCATTGTCTTGATCTCGCTGTTACTAACAAGTCATCCAACAACGAGGTAAATTTCAATTTTATCGTTGTCCGCATCTTCCGTTCTTTTTAAGACCATTGTGTGGTAAAATAAATTTAAGCGTCGACGAGTAAATAGGCTTAAAAATTAATCTGAAACTTCACGTCAACCAAGGATTATTATATACTCCTATGCACCCAACAATGCTACCATATACTAGTAGGGTATTAGAGGGGATATTAATTAAGTGATTAGTAAAGTAGGGTATCTAAAATGCTCTTGTTAGCCAGTGTTCTTAGAAAAACTATAAAAGATATTTATTATGAAGATTATATAAGAGTGTAAAAAAAATTATGAATAATATAATTTTATACATTTCAGTACAAATATTTCTCCTTTTAATTTTTTAATCAATACTCTAAGAACATTAATTAATATTTATCAATCTAAAAATATTATTACTCCTAAATATTAATGTATAATTACTTTTAATTTAAACAAACTTTGTCGTTGTTTAGGCCTTGTTGTCACAAAACGGTATACCTCGTCATTACAAATACGAGGTGAGTTTAAATTTTATCATTGTCGACATATTCCACTCTTTTTAAGATCGATCTGTGGGAAAATAAATTTAGGATTTAAGCATGACAGTTTACGAGTGAAAAGGTTCGAAAATCAGACTTCGCGTCAACCAACGATTACTATATAATCCTATGTACCGAAAAATGCTACCATATTCTACGTTCACACACAACATCGTATGACAATGTAACATGTGAAGTAATTATTTAATTCATTGGTAAAATAATTTTTTTGACAGTATTAGCATAATAATATAAAGACACAAGCACCATCATTTCCATAATTAACGCTCTTCTCGTGTATTAATTGCGGATTCACATGTTGAGGTTAAATCACAAGTCACAACCTTAATCTTTCTGGGTTTATTGCACTTGATTTAGGTGTTAATCAATTATCATATACCTAAATCATGAATCATAATCATAGTCATTTGCAAATTCCTATCGAATCAGATGACTCAAGCTGGAGACAGAGATGCAACAGGAGGATGGAGGAACTGAAGAACACACAATTCTCAAGTCAAGATGCAGCAGCTTCTTCACAACCGGTAAGACTATTATTGCATAAGGAACTCGTTGGAAAAGTTATGGCTCATGAGTTGTACAATGCTGTTGAAGATGGGAATGTGGATAACTTTGTTGGGGTTTTGAATCAACAATGCAGAAAAAGGAAACTATCTTTGTCTGATATTTTTTATCAAGTCACTGGAGCAGGTGATTCATTGCTTCACGTGGCAGCATATCATAAGAAAGAACATATTGCTGAGCTGATTGCTCATCATTTTCCCGAGCTTCTTATTAGGAGAAACGTAAGAGGTGATACTCCACTTCATGTTGCTGTGAGGTCCAAGAACTCTAACATAGTCCACCTCATTCTCTCACAATATGCCATAAAGAAGTCAAACCATGATGAGATGAATGATAAAGAGATAACAAGAAAAGCAAATGAACATGGAGATACTCCTTTGCACGAGACTATCTACAGTGGGGATGTTGATGTGATAAAGCAGGTTTTTTTTGCAGATAATGATGTGGTTCATTATTTGAACAAGTCAAGGCGATCACCACTGTATTTGGCAGTAGTGAATGGGAATGTGGAAATTTTAAATCTTCTATTGGAAATTTCATTCCCCGTGGATCTTCCCCAGTGCCTTGGAAACTCTCCACTCCATGCAGCCCTATTAGAACGGAAATCTGGTAAATCCTGCTTCTTTAGACTAAATTATTTTTTTCCCCACATTAATTACTGTATTTGTGGTATTTTAATTAAGCAATTATTTCATAAGCTTTTAAATAGAGTTGGACATATATTTTTATAAGAAAAATATTGTTAGTAAAATTTTAACTATGTTGAAAGGATACTTTAATCTATTTACAAGAATCTTACATGCTAGATAAAAGAAGTAAATAGAGTTGGATATTTAAGTTTTAGACAAAGTAGACCTACAAGCATTGGTTTAAAATTTGGATTGGTTGTCAGTGTGGTCGAGTATGGTCGAGACACTCGATTGATTAGTTACTGGTAGATTCATTCTACGAACGGGTGTAAATAATATAAAACATAAGTATATGTATTAATGGATTATATGTTTAATAATTAATCATGGTTTGACAGTAATTTGATCTACTAAATGATTTTTAGGTTCTATGTTTAATTCTTGGATTATTATATTTTTTTTATTCATTAAATTTAATAAAAATAATTAATACTGGTTTAATCAATTCAACCAAATTGATTCACTTTCTCAATCAGACTGATTTATCGATTCAACCATAATGTCAATTAGGCTAGATCAGATCAATGACACACTGATTTAACAACAGACTTGGATCAACCAATTAGTTATATTATTTGCAAGGGTAATTATAAACATATATATCTGTTTTCTCTTTCATTTTACTATCATTCCATTTTTATTTTTTCATCATTGTGTCTATCTATTTTTTTCTCTCTTTTTCTTTCATCTTACTATCTGTTCCCACACCCAATCCACCCATAATAGAATGTATATTTACAATTTTCCTAATTGCAATTTGTGTGAGGTAATATCGCTACACTTTTTTTCTATATATAAAACAATTTTATTTTTTTAGTTATTTTACTAATTTTATTTTATTTTCTTTTTCACTTTAGGCCCATATTTGTTTTTTTTAATCTTCTATTAACTATATGACCCAACTTATTAAATTGCGGGCCAAGGTAAGTGAACACAAATCCATTCTATAAGCCCATTTATTTCCTAGGGCATATAGTTTAACAACATTTGAATCCTGCATTTCTCAACTTATATCATGCACCTTCCACTTCATTTTTGAACAAAAATAACCTTTTCATCACCTTTCTAGAATGGTCATTTTGGAAGGTAATTTTTACCTTTGGAATAGCTATTCCAGAATAGGTTTTTGTAACATACTTTTGGAATGGTCATTTTGAAAGGTAATTTTTACATTTTGGAATGGGTTTTTGGAACACTTATTCCTATTCTCCAGAATAGCTTATGAAATGGTCATTCTAGAACATAAATTGAGTTCCATAATAGGCTTTCTGGATAATATAAAATATGCTTCCAGAATAGGTGCTTTGGAAAATGCTATCAACATTCTGGAGTGCATGTTCCAAAACAAATATACATATTTCTGGGACAGGTATTCTAGAAGCTTTGTTTTACTATTATGGAACACCTATTCTAAAACTAAAATTGTGTTACAGAAAGACCATTCTGTAATTGGAATAAAAGCTTCCGAAATACTTGTTCTGAATACCGTTGCCACTATTCCTCTTTCAAAAAGATTTGTCCATAAAATAAAAGCTTAATAAAGAAAGGAAGAAATCAATGGCGGAATCGACACAAATGAAGACGAAGAGGATCAAATGAAAGTTTGTGAGATGATTATGCATGGATGCAAATGGAGACGAAGAGGAAGACCTAACTGTGGAGAAACAATTAAAGTACGAGAACAAGTGGGACTCCCTGGTAGAGTCGCATGTTGAGGAAGAGGAAATGTATAATATGAAAATGGTAGTTTGAAGATATTTAAAAATCAGAATATGCAAAATTCAAAATGAGAGGTGCATGATTCGAATGCCTAATTTAGTGCATGTAACAAGGCTACATAAGGAACCGGGGGTTTGAACATGTTAGACTAATCCACATGCTCTTTTCTTTTGTATATTTAACCCTATTTATAATATGAAAGACCAAAGTTACTAAAATAATTTAAAAATAATGAAGTTCAACATAAAAAAATATATTTAAATAAGAAGATCACACGAAAAAGTTTTAAGCCTAAATATGTTTATTATAAACTCCCCATAGTATATACGAAGAATTAGACATACTTATCATATTAATAAGGTACAATTTTTATTAGAAAAATATATTTTATGGAAAATGTAAAAGTTATTTAATTTTAATATTTGAGTAATTAAAAATATTTAATAAAATATGCTAAGATTCTTTACTTTGTCGTTAGCAAAATCTAATTAATTTATTTTACTTTGTTTTGTTCAATTGTAGATCTAATAAATGGGATACTAGCAAAAAGATCAGAACTAGTTTATTTAAGGGATGAAGATGGAGGTACTCCCCTTCATTATGCAGCTTATATTGGTTATGTTGAGGGATTTCATATACTCTTAGAAAATTCAATTGATAGTTCATATCAAACTGCCTTGGAAGGGAACAAAAAGGGTCATGTTAGGGTGATAAATGATTTTCTTCAACATGAATGGCCTATTAATTTTCTCCTCAACCAAAAATGTCAAAACATTCTTCATGTTGCAGCGGAAAATGGAAAAAGTAAAGTGGTACAATACCTATTGAAAAATTCGAAGATTGACCAATTTACTATAAATCAGAAAGACAATGATGGAAACACTGCATTGCATTTGGCTTCAATAAATTTGTTTCCTAAAGTTTTGTACTTCATTACTCAAGATAAGAGGACTCATGTTAACTGCTCGAATAACGACGGCTTTACGGCTCGGGATATCGTTCATCTAGTTTTGAAAAAGCAAATGACAATTCGAAAGGTATGATCAATAATTAATATCTGTAGCAGAAGTGCTTAAGGCTTCATATATATTGGCATTATGCAATAGAGTTATATGTTTCAATGAATGATAAAAGATAAAATGGAATCATATAAAATGACATGATATTATTTAAATTCTATTATTTGAGATATGAATATCAACTATAATTGATACGCTTCATATATTATAAAAAATAGTACTCTTTTGGTTTCATTGTGAATATATCTAAACAATATACCTTGTAATTATTGATGATGCATAACATCTCATGTTTATTTCTACTTTTTTTTTTTTTTTTCCTGAACTTCTCCATTTTTCATGTAGTTCCTTGCTAATCTTGTATTAAAAGAAGCTGGTGCCCTCCTAAAAGTAAATGATATGTTGAGTTCTCAGTGCCAACAATCGCCCAGAATGCAATTGAGCTTAAAAGATCTCATCAACACATTTTTAGTTGTGGCAACGTTGATGGTCACTGTGACATTTGCTGCTGGTTTCACTGTGCCTGGAGGCGTATATAGTTCTGATGCTAAAGACCCAAAAAATATAGGGATGGCAATTTTGGCTCATAAACCATTTTTTTGGGTATTCACCACCTTCAACATGATAGCTATGTATAGCTCTGTTATTGCATGTGGACTCATGTTGATGGCACTGATTTTTGATCATAAACTGGCAACAGGAGCAACTATCCTTGCAATGTGTTGTTTGGTTCTTGCCTTTTCAACTGTTCCAATTGCATTTATGGCTGCAGTATATCTAGTTGTGGGGAACAACTATGCTCTTTCCCGTACTATTATTGTCATTGGAGTTGTGTACACTTCCCTCATCTTGTTGGGTTTATTTTTTGGATTTTTTCCAATTGGAATTCGCCTTCTTCTATTTCGTCATGTTGGTAGACTCGTTCTTCGGATTCTAATTGCATTGACAAAATATGATGATAGGCCGGAATATTCACTGCCTCGGAAAGAAGACAAGGACATGGATGATTAATCAGAGGAGCGTGTGTAACAACAGATTAAACTATATACTAGTGTTTACTGTGTTGCTTTTATTGGGATGGAATGAGAATGACAATCAAAATTTCATACTTGTTAAGTAATTTCCCTTTACGTGTGGATGTAAATTAAATTAAACATGGGATTTGTATTAAAGAAAACAATTCACAAAACATAGAAGCTACATATATATTTTCTAAATAAGTATTAATATAAATATAAAAATATATAATTTAAACAAACCCATGAGATTTGAAATCTAGTTAATAGAAATTTAAGATTTCTTATGATTCTTGTGAATGTTTTATTTTCCTTGACCGAACAATCTCAATTTTCATTCATGCAGCTCCAATTTGGCAATTCCCATGGTTTTTAAGAGCATCTTATTGACCAAAATGATAATTTTCTTTTGTTTATAAATGTGAGGGTAGGCATTCGATTAATAAGATACGCATTTGTTTGCAACGCATAACACCAAAATTTGAGTGGGAGGGATGCATGCATGATTCAAGAGACAATGGGATGTTTTGACAAGATGACAATGTTTATGTTCAGAGATTCCATATGTTCAGGGGTATGGGCAAAAGTCGTTAAATGAGAAATGTCATGAGTTTGAAGGAACGAACGTGTATAACTTAATGTATTCACCGTCATTGCCACAGTGTAAAGAGTTTTAATTTTGGCATTTAATTGATTTTCGACAAGGGATTTAAATATCGGAAAATATTGAAAAATTCAGATTCACTACTACATTAATAGCCTTTTACGACATTGATTTCACGTCGGTTTATGAAAAACCGTCTTAGAAAGAAACGCGGTGACATTTTTGTAAATAATTACAATTTATTTATGACGGTTTTACGAAAACCGTCTTAGAATAGCTGCGATTCTCGTGATTTTACTTTTCACCCGCTACGGTTTTAAACAAAACCGTCTTGGTTTACGCATTCATTTGTTTATTATGACCTTCGTTGCTTCTCACTTTCAAAAAACACTTCCTCCAAACCCTTTCTCTGACTCTCACCCCCCTTTTCTTCTGGATCAGATCCTTGATGGTGTAACGACCCGTATGCATCCGGTTCATTAACATTATCTTATGGTGGTTAAGCGCAGCAATTATCACAGATAATGAAAATGGAAGCATTAAACAAAATGACGTCATCAAACGTCAGCAACAACACCCACTGTACATCATATATGGTGAATTCTCATGATATACACTGTATAATATCAAAACGGTACATATCCTTCACAGGGTACACAATTACAGGCATAAACAAAAAAATAGAGCCAACATGCTCCTCAACACTATGCCTAAGGTTCTCATAGGAACTATCCTTGCTCGAGCCTCTTGCCCTGGGATCTATCAGCCGCTCTCTGAGCATCACCTGCAAAACATAATCCCCCAACAGGGGTGAGATAACAATCTCAGTAAACTCAAGGTCCTTGGAGGTCTTTCCTCCCCCTGGTTCACTTCCATGGCATATAATATTAAAATTGGCATCACACACAATCCAGCCATCATGACTCCCATAAACATATCACATGTATATCATAACACAGGTGTAGCAATATAATAGATACACACATATCACATGGTCTGAGAGGGATCATCCACCCAGTGGTATAATCTTCCAAGACTTCATCCAATACCTAAGGAAGATCATCTGAACAAGTACATTCCCTTAGGACTTATTCCAATGCCTAAGGAAGATCATCTGAACAGGTACATTCCCTTGAAACCCCATTGGATACCTATTCTGAGGGAAGGTCATCTGACAAGTACGTTACCTTAGGACTTAATCTGTTGCCTAAGGGAGATCAGCTGACAGGTACATTTCCAACGAAAATCCCTAATACTCTATTCTACTGGCCAGAGAATCTCATTAATCACATAACATAATACTATCACAGTATTTAGCTTATTATCAATCACATAACATAACACTATCACAGTGTTTAGTTTATCATCAATCACAGAACACTCAGAGTGTTCATCTTATCATCAAATACATGTTTCAATAAAACAATAACACAATTTCAATATACATGCATCATGATATATAATAACTATTACTCCTTCGGAGTATGGTGGAACACAAACAGTGGGAAACACTCCCAAGAACAAAGAGCTTACCTGCTCTCAGCACTATACCGGCTCTCCCGGCTTCGTGGTCACAACCACTAGCAAGATCACTATCACGCCCTACACAAGGCATAAAATAATCAATCAATAACGGTCCTCATCCATTAGAATAAAAGGAAACACTATTCCTTTCAATAACCCTCTCAATCATCTATCTTAGGGTTATCAAAACTAACCACCTCATAGGCGACTCACAGACCCTCAGCAGGATCTATCCCGGCTTAACCAAGGTATTAGAGTCTCTCTAAGACTCTGCATAAGACAAATCAACCAGTTCAATTGCCTTTAACCAGGCCATATATCACTATTCAACTTAACTAAAACAGTTATTTCAACACATATTCACCGTTTATTTAGCCTCCTGAGTAACTTTTGGAAAAACACTAAGGCTCATATATTTCATAATACCTTCCATTTCATCAACATTCTTCCTACTCATACATATCACAGAGTCAAAACTAAACTTCATCAAAAATCATGTTTCAAAGCTTAATATTCATCAGACAACCTTCTGAGCATACTTTTCTAAAGAACTCAAGCCTAATTCCAGCCCTATCACAAAGTGGTCACTATTCATCCCAAGAACAATTTCACAAATCAAATGGTAAAACTTGAGTTTCTTACCTCTAAATCGACAAGAAGGACTATAAAACAACTTTTCCAAGCTTGAACGTCCTTAAAACGTCTTCTTTTCTCCTCAGAATAAAACTTTGTGAATTTCCCTAGAGAACTGGATCTCTCTGTTTGATGGCTTTCAGAGAAAAGTGATGATGGAATCTAGCTCATTAAGTAGTTCTAATCAATTTTCCTGAAGGATAAGAAGTGTTTAGATGAAGTATGATGAAGATATGGAGCTCCTAAGTTCAACAATGGCTGAAGTAGAGAAAAAGAAGAAAGGAAAGAGAGAGAATGGCTAAAGGAAAGAGAGAAAAGGAGAGGCTGTTATATTCACCCCACCTTTTTAAGAATTTTGTCCGCAAAATTCAAAAACATACCTATCAAGCAACTCGGGGTATAGCTGTACTAGCTCCTGCTCTCGCTCCCAAGTCACCTCCTCAGGTGTCCTCCCTTCCCATTGTACCTTAACTATGGGAATGGTCTTACTCCAGATCCGCTTCTCCATCCTATCCAGAATCCGTATAGACTGTGTAAGACAAGTAAGATTCTCTCGAATCTGGACGGTGTCAGGCTCCACCACGTGCGAAGGGTCTGGCACATATCTTTTCAGTTGTGACACGTGGAAAACGTCATGTAGCCCTGACAACTGGGGAGATAAAGCTAGCCTGTAGGCCACTGGTCCCATTCTCTGAAGAATCTGGTAAGGACCAATGAACCTAGGACTAAGCTTCCTTACACCCAAAGCCCGTCCAACACCAGTAACTAGAGACAGCCTCAGAAACACATGGTCGCCCTCATCAAACTGCAGCGGCCTGTATTTGTGATCATAATAACTTTTCTGTCTACTCTGAGCCTTCAACAACTTATCTATGATTAAACGGATCTGCTCAGTAGTCTCCTGAACCATCTCAGGTTCAAGAAGATGTCTCTCACCCACCTTAATCCAACATACAGAAGTCCTGCACCTCTGGCCATACAATGCCTCATAAGGTGCCATGCCCAAACTAGCATGAAAACTATTATTATACGAGAACTCCACCAGAGGTAGGTATCGATCCTATCTAGTACCTTGCTCCAAGGCACAAGTGATGTGTTGCAAACACATCTTAATAATAACTTAGTTTTAGGTCATAATTGTATTGAATAGTTAGAAAATAGCTTTAGAAATTAGGCATAGTTAATATTTTGTGTTACATAAGGCATTTTAATACCAATTGAGCATTTGCAGGCCAAAAAGAGGAAATTTAAGAGCAAATAAAGAAGGAAACAAAGTCTGGAGCCTCACGCGCATCGCGCCAAAATCCACGCGGTTCAC
>PYAF01001915.1:310921-332653 GCA_007407185.1 Glycine tomentella
GTATTTGTTACCCTAAGGGTATTCTGATCATGTTTCAAGCATCCCAGAGTATTTGTAAAGTTTCCTCCTTAAGACATCTTGCTAAAATTTCTAAGGGCAATTTGGTCATTTTCAAAAATATCCAGGGGTATTTGCGTCATTTCCCTCAAATCTTTTTATACTGCCTCTGATCACATTTTACCCTAATATTTTGAATACAAAATATCAATCCCCTTCAAAAATTTGGGGTGTTACATCACACACAATCCAGCCATCACGACTCCCATAAACATATCACATGTATATCATAACACAGGTGTAACAATATAATAGATACACACATATCACATGGTCTGAGAGGGATCATCCACCCAATGGTATAATCCTCCAAGACTTCATCCAATGCCTAAGGAAGATCATCTGAACAAGTACATTCCCTTAGGACTTATTCCAATACCTAAGGAAGATCATCTGAACAGATACATTTCCTTAAAACCCCATTGGATACCTATTCTGAGGGAAGGTCATCTGACAGGTACATTACCTTAGGACTTAATCTGTTGCCTAAGGGAGATCATCTGACGGGTACATTTCCAACGGAAATCCCTAATACTCTATTCTATTGGCCAGAGAATCTCATCAATCACATAACACAATACTATCACAGTATTTAGCTTATTATCAATCACATAACACAACACTATCACAGTGTTTAGTTTATCATCAATCACAGAACACTATCACAGTGTTCATCTTATCATCAAATACATGTTTCAATAAAACAATAACACAATTTCAATATACATGCATCATGATATATAATAACCATTACTCCTTCGGAGTATGGTGGAATACAAACAGTGGGAAACCTTCCCAAGAACAAAGAGCTTACCTGCTCTCAGCGCTATACCGGCTCTCCCGGCTTCATGGTCACAACCACCAGCAAGATCACTATCATGCCCTACACAAGGCATAAAACAATCAATCAATAACGGTCCTCAGCCATTAGAATAAAAGGAAACACTATTCCTTTCAATAACCCTCTCAATCATCTATCTTAGGACTATCAAAACTAACCACCTCATAGGCGACTTACAGACCCTCAGCAGGATCTATCCCGGCCTAACCAAGGTATTAGAGTCTCTCTAAGACTCTACATAATATAAATCAACTAGTTCAATTGCCTTTAATCAAACCATATATCACTAATTATTCAACTTAACTAAAACGGTTATTTCAACACATATTCACCGTTTATTTAGCCTCAGTAACTTTTATAAAAGCACTCAGGCTCGTATATCTCATAATACCTTCCATTTCATCAACATTCTTCCTACTTATACATATCACAGAGTCAAAATCAAACTTCATCAGAAATCATGTTTCAAAGCTTAATATTCATCAGAACAACCTTCTGAGCATACTTTTCTAAAGAACTCAAGCCTAATTCCAGCCCTATCACAAAGTGGTCACTATTCATCCCAAGAATAATTTCACAAATCAAACGGTAAAACTTAGTTTCTTACCTCTAAATCGACAAGAAAGACTAGAGAACAGCTTTTCCAAGCTTGAACGTCCTTAAAACGTCTTCTTTTCTCCTCAGAATAAAACTTTGTGAATTTTCCTAGAGAACTGGATCTCTCTATTTGATGGCTTTCAGAGAAAAGTGATGATGGAATCTAGCTCATTGAGTAGTTCTAATCAACTTTCCTGAAGGATAGGAAGTGTTTAGATGAAGTATGATGAAGATATGGAGCTCCTAAGTTCAACAATGGCTGAAGCAGAGAAAAGGAAGAAAGGAAAGAGAGAGAATGGCTAAAGGAAAGAGAGAGAAGGGGAGGCTGTTATAGATGGCACTCATGGCAGTGGCTTCGCGGATGCTCCGAGACCAGCACTTTGAGGCGTGGAACAAGATCTGCGTTGATTGCTCCAGGAAGAACCGCAGTGGGCCTCTGTCTCCTACGACATCTTCATATGCCTCGAGTGCTCCAGGAAGAACCCGCGATGAAGCTTGTCTCTCATAAGGGAGTAAATGACGCCGTTAACGAGTTTTATGTCTGGTTATCATTGGCGGGGGTGCTGGTGTGCGGTTTCGTAACTAAACTCATCAGGATTCATCGATTCCGATGGACTTGAATGGAGTTGGATCGTGTCTCATATTCTAAAGACTTGCGTTGGTTATTCAAGCGGCGTCACTCTTGCGATTTTGCTCTCTGAACTCTCTCAGGTGCATAACATCACCTTCACTCCTCCATTTTTGCAATTTCTCTGTGCACGCACTATTAAATGCATTAATTAGGGATTTATAGTTGTTTACGTTCATCTCTTTGGGAATGAGATAGGTTATGTAGTAATTGCTGTTACTTTTACGTGGTGTTGAGTTTATTTATATTTAGGTTTCTGCTGTATTCAATTGATTTTCTTATCGTTGATTTTGTTTTGAAGGCGTGGAGTGAGCAACGCAAGGTTGGGGCTCCGAAGAAGAGGCTCAAATTATTTAACCACCTCAAGAAGAATCATCGGAGGACAAAGCTTTCAAACACTTGATTCCATATACGAGAAGAATTTCCTGTCCTTGAACAGTGTTCTAGAAGATGTTATTATCGATGCATTTGAGCTCCCGGGTAATTTGGAATTAAAGCATGTTTTTCCTTCTTGAATATAGTTTAGTCCGGGGAACGAATGTGAAATCTACCATGCGCTTAATTTAGGCCTTGTTTGAATAAAGTCATCCATAAACACTTATAGGAGAAGAAAATAATTAAAATTCTTTTGGTTTCTCCATAAGCTAAAATCATCTTATGCTTCTGCATTATTGATTCTCTATTTAGTTAGACTTTTATTTGGTTGGTTATAGCTTATAATTATAAAATTCTTTTATTTGGTTGGTTTCTCCATAAACAGATTTTGCTCTATGCCTACACTGTCAACTGATTTTTCTTTTTTGCTCACTGCACGTAACTTGTTTCTCCATAAACAGATTTTGCTCTATGCCTACCTCTGTTCATCTATGCTATCTCTCTTGCACATCTGCCTTTGCTGTCTTGAAGCCTCCTTCCCCATCTGTCTCGACCTTTTGTTTTTCTGCCTTGCTGATTCCCTGTACATCTTCGCACATCTTCCCTATCTCTAGTTTCGGTTTAATGTTTTGGTTTGCTTTGTAATCACTGAATAATGGTTTCTGCTGGTGGTTATTTATGCGCTAATTATGAGTTTTTTTGGATGTTATGGTGATGAAACTTCAGTTTTGTGTGTATATATTAGTATAATTTTACATTTTGGTAGGATCTTATGAACTTTGTTACAATCCTACGTTTTACGATCTTGGACTCCCCTCCCAATCTTATTATAATTTTGCTTCTTACTAAAGGCTATGAACAATTTGATAATGTTCTTATGGGTCCAAGAGGCTGCTTGTTCAGCCTTTGCAACGCTGGAAAAAGATTTGAGTACAATTTTTGTTCATTTACCCTTAGTGAATTGATTTAATTACTCGATTTATTTCAATTTATATAAATCTCAATTTTGGTTTACTAAAGTTTTATGATAGGAGGCTGCTGAAGAGTTGGCTCCACCCATGGAAATTATACTGAAGCACCTGATGACTGCATTTGGGAAATATCAGGTGATTTTCTGACCTTAATAGTTAATACATAATATTTGTTTTTTGTTTCTTGTAAAATGAATCATGTTTGGATGACCTCTATTGTTACGATATTGTGCTTCATTTCCTATCATTACTTGTATGCTCAGACATCTTAAATTGTAATTCTTTGTTCTAAACTTCAGAGGTGAAACCTCATAATTGTATAAGATGCTATTGGAACTCTAGCTGAAGCTGTTGGAGGAGAGCTGAATCAGGTATGCTATTTTTATTACTAATCCTATGCGTGGAATTTGGGGGCAACGATCTATATAATTTGAAATTTTTGTATGGACTGTAACTATACATCATATCTATTTTCTTGCTCCTGATGGTGTTCCATTTGATACATGCTCTGTGTACTGGTTTCGCTCAATTTGCTAAACCTGTATTTAGGAGGTGCATAAATATAATCCAGACCCAACAATTTGCTAAGGTTCTGGTTACTTTTACTCAACGATCTTTTGTATGGCTATAGAATTGAAACATAAACTTCAAATAGACCAATATTCAAGTCATATCAATCACAATAACAAAAAGTGATTGCTCAAATTCAGCTGTATAACTACTTAAAAAATAAAAATGTTTACAAATTAATTTATATTTTAAAATATTAAATGCCTATTTTTTTAAAAATATTTTAATAATCATTAGTATTAAATCCTCTTTTTGATCAGAAACCTTTAACTACCATACTCAATGTTTGGCCCAAGTGCATCTAGCAGGTCCAATTAATCAATTCAAGTGCATGTTTGGAAAAGATTTCATAATGCATGTATAATTCTCTCTCACCACATTTGACGCAGAAGTAACACTCATGACATGCAATGCTAGGATACAGGGCTCCAACTTTCCATGTAGCATGTAGAAATTTGTCTAGTGGTAGTTCTTTAATATTTTGGTTTCTCATTTGGCATGTCCTAAGGCCCATATCAGTGAGCTAGCAGATTTCATTAGTGCTTATCATTTAGAAAAGGAACTTTACTCACCGCAGGAGTCACCTAACAATAAACATGATACATATGATTTTACGCATGAAAAGGTGTGGCTTACAGTCCTATCAAATTAGTTTTAAGGCTTATTCAACAAGGTCCCTCGTGCAGGGTGGCAGATTAATCCCTTTGGACACTCTTCTGCTCAGGCTTACTTGCTTGGTGCTGAGGTTCCTCTCTTCACTTTGTGTCACTTAATTTCCCCCAACAATATATCTGGACACTAATCAACATCATATCATTTTTCTATGTCATGTGCATTTGCTCTTTCTTTTGTATGAATTACATACCCCACGTTTGAATAGCAGAGTCACAATGAAGCTACAAATTGAGGCCAAAGTGACTATTTCTGCTGGTGAGGTGAATTGCCAAGAATTTCATGGGTTCCAGACTTCGAGTGCTTAACTATAAGGTCTGATATATATATATATATATATATATATATATATATATATATATATATATATTTTGATACAATTTACAAATTTCTCTCTGCTTCATTTCTTTTCATCATCTAGGGGAATTCAAACACAACATAGAGTGCAACCACGCCACCCTCTTTGGCCACAGGTGAATTGATCATTATATATTGTGTTTACATGGGATGTCCTTGATCTTTCCCTTTTAAATTTGATATTCATAAATCTTATTGAGGTATGTTTAAAATATATCATATTTTCATAAGTCTTAATTTTCAAATTAATATACAATATCCCTTTGAGACCTTAAGCGATTAAGCCAATAAAAAGGCTCGTATTATCAAAACCCCAATCAACAACTATTAGAAAATACTAACAAGTTTAGGTGTATACATAAATGGTTCCACTGGAAAGGATATTAAGTTGGTGACATGATTCATTTGAATTTTAGTACGTTAATTATTTAACCTTGCACTTATGTTTGATGGGACTTGTTGCATAAGCCATACATACACAAGCATACGTTCATTATTGTTTATTGTTTTTCATTATGAGTTAATGAGTTGGTTGTAATTCATTTCATTTTAAAATTTAAAAAACTATAGATAATTAAGAACATAATTGAAAAAATTGTAATTTAATTATTAAAAATGATATTTTAAGGGTTTTTTAATTAATTCATGAACTTAAAAAATTAGTTAATTTAATTAATTATATTAAATATGTTTGCTAGGAAATAAAAATATAAATTCTATAATTAATGTGTGTTTATTTAAAGATGCGTGCTAATTAGATCTTTGATATGTTACTATATTTATTGGTTATGTTTGCTACGTAAATGTCTCTTTCTAGTTTTAGTCTTTTATATATATATATATATATATATATATATTATCTTTATAATATTCAACTTTTTGTTTGTTTTTATTATAAAAGTGTTTATAAGGTTAAATTGATCACTATTCATACATATAACCATCTTAGAATCTGATTGGAGAAGATTAATTGGGTCTTTGAAATTTGAATTTAGTATAGTCTTATCACCTCGCTACAAGAAGTGTTTTCTACTGGTTATGGCAGGACTTATGTTTCGTTCTTTTATAGTTTTATCAAGTTAGAGCACCTAGGAAGTGCATAAGGCGATATAAATTACTGTCTCTAAATCCATACTTGAAAAATCTGAAGGTGTACTGTTTCTATTTATTTAAGATATGTCTAAATTGTGACACTTTCTACATGAAGGGAGTTGAACAATTTCGATAAACTTTGGAGATTGCACCACGGTGTGTGCCTGCACAATATGGACTTGCTTTGGGGCTACTTGGTTTGGCAAAAGATTGCATTAACCTAGGAGCATATCGATGGGGGGCTTCACTGTTAGAGGTTTTTCTCTTCAAATTTTTGTTTTTGATGATTTTTATGTTGTTTCTTATTATGTTAGACACTTCCATTTGGCAACATTTAGGAAACATCATTGAACTGACTGCACGAAGCATCTGAGATTGCAAGGGCAAGTGCTTATTGTTTAAGAAATATCTCATGTTTTTCGAAACTACATGCTGATATTCAGGTGTGATTGCCTTTTTAATCTTGTTTTTTTCTTCTATTTGTAGGTATTATTTGTTGCCGCGGTGCCTTAAATAATGCACTAAATTGTTTTTTCTTCTATTTTTAGGTATTATTTGTGGCAGAGAAGATGTCTATGGGACCCTTGCTACTTGAAGGTGATCATAGTTATGAGTTCTGGTTGGCATTGGGGTGTTTGTCTGATCATAATGCACTAAAGGAGCATGCTTTTGATTAGAGCATTGCAATTGAATGTATCTCTAGCTGTCATTAGAAACAAGTAAAAACCTGACTTGATTATTTTCATCGTCATTAGTACTGAATTGATTAAACAACTCAATTTAGTACTAAATTTCTTTTTTGTAAAGTATTCACTGTTTTAAATATGTTTGAATGTTAGCAGCGGAATAAAGGCAACATTTTAATGTAATATATTTATAAGGTTTAAATTTATGTGTGTTTCAATTTTTAGATATTTGATATATTATTATATAAAAAATTAGACAATAAGCCAAAAGGGTTTTTTAGTTATATGTTTCAATTTTGTGTGTTTCAATATTACACTTTTAACATAAACAATTGTATGTTTTAAATATAAAACCAGGAAAAATAATGACATCCATATTCTAAGACGGTTGTTAGCTAATAATCGTCTTAGAAAAGAACTTTCTAAGATGGTTATTATGTAACACCATCTTAGAAGCTCCCAAAAAAAATTAAGAATGACACCTACATTCTAAGACGGTTGTTAGAAAAGGACTTTCTAAGATGGTTATTACGTAACAACTGTCTTAGAAGCTCCAAAAAAAATTAAAAATGACACCCACATTCTAAGACGATTGTTACGTAATAACTGTCTTAGAAAGTCCTTTTCTAAGACGGTTATTAGCTAAAAACCGTATTAGAAGCTCCCAAAAAAATTAAGAATGACACCCACATTCTAAGACGGTTGTTACGTAATAACCGTCTTAGACGTAACAACCGTCTTAGAAGCTCCCAAAAAAAAATTAAGAATGACACTCATATTCTGAGACAGTTGTTAGCTAATAACCATCTTAGAAAAGGACTTTCTAAGACGGTTATTACGTAACAACCGTCTTAGAAGCTCCAAAAAAAAATGACACCCACATTCTAAGACGGTTGTTAGCTAATAATCGTCTTAGAATGTGACTTTATAAGACGGTTATTGTGTAACAACCGTCTTAGATTTGCGAAAAAATAAAAAAATAATTATTTAAACACAAGATCTAAGATGGTTACTAACAAACAACCGTCTTAGAAAAGGACTTTCTAAGACGGTTCAACAACCGTCATGAAAAGTGTAAGTTTTCAACGACACCCATCTTCAAAGACGGTTGCGAAATTGACGTCGTATGGGTTAAATAACTGTTGTAAAAAGTGTTTTTTATAGTAGTGATTTGATTTTACTGGATATAACCAGACATAAAGTGAACATAAATCAATGAAAACTTTGGATATGATTTCATTGAAGTGTGACCCATACATCGGAATAAACAATGTGAATAGGACTAGAATAGTAAGACTCAATTTATGGAATGGAAGTTTGTGACTTTTGTTACCTAAACAATTGACACAATGACACTTGACTTTATTGGGATTTGGGAACTTTGGAATGCATGTTGGAGGATAGGAAAGACTGGGTGACCAAGATGGTTATGCCATGTGAAGTGGAAGGGAAGAGGGCATGAAAGGCTTGAGGGGTGGATTTGGAGGTTAGCCAATATACATGATCATCATTCTTGTTGCGTAGAAGAATCATCCATGTGCTCAGACTCTTTACCTCAAAATACGAAGTGGAAAAAATTCAATATAAACATGGTTAGTTTTGCATAATTGAGAAACAAAATTAGATTTTGTGTGACTAAAGGAACAGGCAAAACATTTGAAGGTAAATGGGGTTAGATCAGGTGGGGATGGAAGTTGAGCGACAATATTGGATAGCAAGCCCCTTACCGTTCACAACAACCAACTGGTCAGAACCATTGTATTTGTTGGACACTGAGAGATTAGCAAGGTCCTTGGTAACATGATGTGACTTGTGAGGCTCCAAACTCAAGAAGCCAACTTTGATCATCTAAGGCCTCATGTTGGGCTAGATGGGCCTTAGGTTATTGGTTGAGTGCTTCTTCATACACCATTCAATATTTCTACTACACCATTTATTTTTTAAAAACCCAAACGTACCCCTGAAGGGCAGCTGAGGTATATAAAGTGTAGCTGAGGTCCCAACGTATTTTGTTTGTTTTTTGTTGCTCATTTGGATCACCTGAGGTGTTGGTGTCATTATGGTTGGTGATTATTTGTGGCATTTCGTCCATTTCGTCGGATGTGTGAGTGGTTGTCAGAGGGCTCGAGTGCGTCATCACAGTGCAGAGGTTAGTAGTGATTTTTGCTGTCGTACAGATTCGTAATACGTATGGATTACACGGATTCGATAATCCGTATGGAGTATAAGAATTTGGTAATCCGTATGATCCATATGGATTACCCAATCCATGTAACCCATACGGATTTGTTGATCCGTATTAACCACACGGATTATGCAATCCGTATGATCCATACGGATTGGCTAATCTGTATGTTTCATACGGATTAAATAATCCATGTGGTTAATACGAACGTCATTTGTGTTAATTGGTTATAAAAGGAGTGAAAAATATAGAGCATGGAAAAAAGGTTTCACACCTTTAGACACTAGCACCAGAAAATGTGAGTGTCCTTTTAAGCTGCGTGGTAAACCAATCGCGGGAGGACAAGGGTGGATGGTGAACCTAATATGTGGCAATCATAATCATGTTTTGGCCAAGTCATTTTGTGGGCACCCATATGTTGGTCGAATAACTGAGGAGGAAAAAGTGATTGTTGCTGATATGACAAGGTTCATTGTGAAACCAAGAAATATTCTGCTAACTATGAAGGAGCACAATGCCGATAATGTAACAAGTTTGAAGCAAGTTTACAATGCAAGATATGCATACCGGACGCGTACAAGAGGCAATAATACTGAAATGCAACAGCTAATGAAACTTCTTGAACGCGACATGTATATTCATTGGCATCGAGTGAAGGATGAAAATGTTGTACTGACTTGTTTTTGGCACATCCAGATGCAGTACAACTGAGTAATGCATATCATATGGTGTTCCTCATAGATAGTACCTATAAAACAAACAGGTACAGACTTCCTTTACTTGACATTGTTGGTGTCAAACCTACTGGGATGACATTTTCAGCTACATTTGCCTATTTAGAGGCTGAACCCATCAACAATGCTGTCTGTGCCCTTGAACGCTTTAGAGGGATATTTTTTAAAAGTGAATTCTTCCCAAAGGTGATTGTTACCGATAGAGATTCAGCCTTGATGATTGTTGTGAAATGTGTTTTTCCAAATTCAACCAATTTATTGTGTCGGTTTCACATTTACAAGAATGTGAAGGCAAAATGCAAAACTTATGTTAGGCAAAGTCATGCATGGGAGTATGTGATGGAAGCATGGGGAAGTCTTGTTGACTATGCTACCAAAAAGCAATATCATGAATATCTTATGAAGTTTGATGTTGCATGTGCACCGTGGCCTACGTTTGTTGATTACGTGAAGGACACTTGGTTGAATCCCCACAAAGAAAAATTTGTGACAACATGGACAAACAAAGTCATGCATTTTTGAAATACAACAACAAACAGGTAAGTTTGTTATTTGACACTGCTTACATTGATATTTCCATAAATTTATTGTATTTTGAATTAATTAATTAAATGATCCATATGCAGGGTGGAGTCTGCACATTCGACCTTAAAATGCCTATTGCAAAATAGTATTGGAGACTTATGCACTGTTTGGGATGCCATGAACAACATGATCACCTTGCAACATAATGAAATCAAGGCATCTTTGGAGAAAAGCACACATGTTGTAGGACATGTTTTTAAAGTTACTTTATACAAGAGACATGTTGGCATGGTATCCAGGTACGCGTTAAACCAAATTATTGCTGAGTATGAGCGAGTTCATTATGCAGGGAAAAATCCTTCTCGTGTGGATGTGTTGTGAGAACAATGCATGGTTTGCCTTATGCGTTTGAGCTAGCAAAGTATGTGGTTGGTAGCATTCCAATTGACACCGTTCATATTTTTTGGTGGAGATTAAACTTTTCAAGTGAAGGTATGCATGATTCCGAAGTTACCATAACTGAAGAGATGGAAGCCATTTCAAACCGTTTTGAAAAGCTTGATTTGTGTGGGAAAATGACACTTAAAAGTAAACTTAAAGAAATTGCATACCCTGATTTAAATTCCACATGCCCTCCCTCTGATAAGGTCAAAACTAAAGGTGTTCCCAAGAAGAAGATGACAAAGCACGAAAGGTCAACAAGAAGGGACTCGTCTTACTTTAAGTATGTAGATGAGTTTCATTTAGTGTAGAATAGTTGCTCCACTCCAAAATAGTCCCTTTCCTCATGTGATGTTGACATGCAACATGGGATGGTTCCAATGCTAGATCAATTTCATCCATTTGTGCAGAAGATTATCTTGAATATAACTGATGTGAAAGCAGATGGTAATTGTGGATATCGCGTAATTGCTGCCTTATTAGGTTATGGTGAAGAATCTTGGTAATCATTTTCTCAAAGAACTTGGAGAATGGACTGATGGATATATAGCCTTGTTTGGTGGGATACATAGATTTGAAACCTTAAAACAGTCCCTACTGGTTGATGGATTCTCCATGGTAAAAGTTCGTTTGGTTTAATCATTATATGGATTTAATAACAAGGCAAATCATGCACATTAAATATATTTGAATAACCATTTATTTACAGGTTACTGTGGATAAATGGATGGATATTACGGAAATGGGGCATGTAATTGCATCAAGATATAACGTCATTATAGTATCTCTTTCACTTCAGCAAAGTATGACATTTTTTCGTTTAAAAAGCCAACCCTCTAGAGATCCCCAAGTTCATCGTATTCTGTGTATTGGTCATGTTTTTGGTAATCACTTTGTTCAGGTATGACATTAATTTGTTTATTTTATGGAACTACATAAATCTGTCAAACTCATGATTTTCAATGTTATTATATGAAACAGGTTTTCTTAAAGGACAATTGTCCTTTGTCGTTGACTACGTTCTTGTGGGATACTCACTGTACCAGCGAAGCACAAGCCTGGCCCAATAATTACATTAGTAGAATGCAAATGTATACTAGATGTATGAGGTTGCGCACTCAACATGTAGACTTAGGAGATGTGTAGAAAGATTTTAACAATGAATAAACTGTTATTTTGCATAACTGTGTCAATATATAGCTATAAATAACCAAGTAAGTTTGCCCAACATAACAAAAAATAAAAAACATAAAGAACTATGTCCAACATAAATGTGGTCATCAGTACATAAAACAATGATGGACTACTCAAAGGCGCCTCCGCTGTGCATCTCTAGGCCATCTTCTATGACTATATACAATGTCGTAGTCCCTGACATTACGGGCGAGAAGCAACATTTGTTGTGTCCTAGAGTATGCATTGGTTCCCTCTATAATGAGGACATCATCGATGAAGTCTTGCAAGCCCTTAGCCAGCCGTTGGCAAATAGACTAAAATTACAACAAAACAACAAAATGCATTACACAATGTAATGAAATCTGATAACACAATGCATAAACAAATTGTAATATTTTTACCACTGCATGTGCTGGCAAATGGTCTTCCATAGTAACATCTGATGCATGGGGACCCACATCTGGGTGAAGGGGATGAACATCTAGTGCAGGGGGCGAAATGGATTAGTACTGGGCCAAGGTGGAGCATGTGAACGGGCCTATGCATACTGTATTGGAGTCATAAACGGATGTGAGATCCGATAGAACCACTCCATATATCCAGGAACATGGTGACTTGGATAATGTACCAAGTCACCGGTCGATATAAGGTAATTCGCGAAGTGGACCCATCGCTGATCAACATCATCAGTGGAGGGGACATCCGACATAAGCAGCTCTAGAATCTGTTGAATCTGGCCGAACTGCCTAACTACCCTATCTGGCAAGTACCTAACAATGTGAGGACCCCATCTAATGAAACCGGAAAATAAACTAATCGGCTCAAAATCCCTAAAGGGACGGTGCTCCACATATGGTGTCCAGCAGATGTCATCAGGTCTGAACGTGTCTATACGGGCATGGTAAGTCGCCAACGGTAACGCCTTCGCACTCTTCCAGCGACAGGCACGCAGTTGCATCTCTTCATATGCATCTAAAGCACCCCCGTCCACAACAGTTGGAAAACGCTCATATATCCATCACTACAAATGGAAATGATGAAAGTCAGAAATAATTCAAACCAAAACAACCCCCCCCCCACACACACACAGAGACATAAGATTACCTGTAATATAGTAATGTATCCAGCTAGATGCTTTCCGTGGTGTTTTGATGCATAACTCAAATTCTCATACATATGCACCAAAGCACCAGATCCCTAGGCAAATCCCCCAGCTTCATTGATGTCGCGAAAAGGCTCTAAGAATTGAACTCCTATATGTGTTGCACTCTTGTTGGCAAACAAAGTGCAACCAACAAGATGCAACAGATATGCCCTGGCTGCTAATATCCACTGCTTAGAGTCACACAATCTAAAATATAGCTCTCGAAGCCAGGACAATCGAACATATGCCCCGTGGCACTGTGTCGTCTCGGCTTCAGCTTCATCTACAGTGACTTCCAGCATCTCCACCAACAGGGTAATAGCCTCTCCGATGTCTATCTGCTCATAGGAATGGAACACTCCCATGACAGGGATATGCAGTAGGGAGGCGACGTCATCCAGCGTAATAGTTTTTCACTGACAGGGAGATGAAAATTGGATGTCTCAACGTGCCATCTCTCTACAAATGCAGACAGCAATCCCCAATCTCCAGTGTCCACTGAGCACCGTATCAGTGGACTAAGGCCAGTAACAGCCACTAACCCTTCAATCTCAGTAGCTAGTTTCCCAAATTTAGTAACCTTACGTCCATGGGAAGCCAACTTTAGCTCTGCACGTTCCTACAACAAATACATGAACAAATGTTTACAATGACTCAGAAGCAAAGATATTATCCTAAATAAGATGTGATTGTCTTATAAATACCTCTCTTGACCAGACTTTAACAGCCACACGGTCGGCATAACCAGTCAAGACTAAACAGTCTTCTGGACCTCCTGCAAAACCTTCAGTACCTACATCCTCCGTCGCAGGTACATCAGCATGCATACGTGGTTCCTCAACTGGAGCATCCTCAACTGGAGGATCCTCAGGAACACTAACACCCGCCCTTTATCGACGAACGGATGCTGTCGGCCTACGCCGCTCAGGAGCTCCACCAACAGGCCATTGTATTCCTCCTCTAGTCCTAGCCATAATCTGTACAACATTTGTTTATCTCAATCACTTGCTGCTGTTACTCTTCAGTTTTCTGTTGAGGTCTATTATGTTAGATTATCACTTCAGACTAAAACTCATACATAATTTGATTCAACTTTGATTCACAGGCATAATCAACTAAAAAGTCCAATTCTAACAAAATAATCTCATACCGGGTTACACAAGTTTCATTCACAGGCATAGTCACCTATAAAGTCCAATTTTCACTGAAAAGAATCCCATAACAGGTTCGACAAGTTTCATTCACAGCCATAATCAACTAAAAAGTCCAATTCTAACAAAATAATCTCATACCGGGCTACAAAAGTTTCATTCACAGGCATAGTCACCTATAAAGTCCAATTTTCACTTAAAAGAATCCCATAACAGATTCGACAAGTTTCATTCACAGCCATAATCAACTAAAAAGTCCAATTCTAACAAAATAATCCCATACCGGGTTACACAAGTTTCATTCACAGGCATAGTCACCTATAAAGTCCAATTCTAACAAAAGAATCTCATACCGGGTTATGCATGTTTCATTCACAGGCATAGTCACCTATAAAGTCCAATTTTTACTGAAAAGAATCCCATAACAGGTTCGACAAGTTTCATTCACAGGCATAATCAACTAAAAAGTCCAATTCTAACAAAACAATCTCATACCGGGTTCAACAACTTTGATTTATTTATATTTCCTGGTTTGTTTCCATATTTAATTAGAGTTACTACTTATTGTATTAGTGTACTCAGGTTTATAGTTGTAATGATACACTAGTACTTGACCAAATTATATAAAAGGATCATTTACTCAGCATCTTATATCACCATTTCAATCTAATATTCTTCACTATTGTAATTAATGGATTAATTTCAATCGAATATTCTTAAAAAATGAAATCCATGTCATAGTTTACTAGTTTATGCTAAATATGATTCATGTCTTTAATGATTTACACACTTATGGCGTTTAATGCATGAAACAAAAGCAATCAAGGAAAACCTTTTAAATGAATGAAATTTCAATTATTTGGGTGTTTAGTGCATGAAACAAAAAGTAGTCAAGGAAAGCCTTCTAAATGAACCAAATTTCAGCATCCATTAGTGTAATGTTTCTTGATATGATTTTCATGCTTTTTTCTACAAGTCATGTTTTTCAGTAACTGCAACAACAACAATTTATGGCTATTCTATGATTGATAGGTGGCTTCCTCTATGTCACTTGAAAAATGGCTAGTTTATTCTTAATTCATTAATTAAATACCATCCATCTGCAAACATCATATGAAAAATCAACCAATCTATTAAAATATAACTTTCTACAGTTCAAGACTTAGTTTCTGGAACAGTGTCTGAATTGCTCATTTTCTTAATGTCTTGATCATTTTCACTGTGCTCTTATTTATTCCTGTCTCAATTATATGTCTATAGAACAGATCCTAATTTACATATATAGATAGAATCTTTAACGCCTGATCTGAAATTTAAGTTATTCATTGCTTGCAATCCAAGCCTTTGATTTTATCAGTTGTTACTTATAGAAAATGTAGTTGTTTTTAGTCACCTACAAAGTCCAATTCTAACAAAAGCATCCCATACTGGGTTAGACAACTTTCATTCATAGCCATACTCACCAACCAAGTTTCATTCACAAGCTTACTCACAACCATACAGTCTATATTTGACAATTCTTTGTTGTTGAAAATCACATGTAAACAAGCACACACAATCCATAGCATGTCATCATCAATGTATGGCTAACAATTGCAAAATGATGTTCCTAATTATTTAAAAAGCATGTCATCATCAATATATGGATAACAATTGAAAAATCATGTTCCTAATTATTTAAAAAGCATTTTTCCAAAAAAAATTGCCTAATACAGATTGGGCAATCCGTATTAGGTTCACGGATTACCGAATCCGTATAGCGTCGCCTACTCCCATTAACGGACCAACCATAGAAAACAACAGGGGACCAGGAAACTTACTTCACCAGCATCGCCACCACCCACAAAACACGCCACCAGGCAATGCCACCACCAAAGGGAGAACGAAAGGATGAAGAAACGAAAGGATGAACGGGCACGGGGGAGATGAACGAACGGAGGAGAAGAAAAATGAGAAGTTTTATAAATTAAATAGCCAAGGGTACAATGGGAAATGCAATATTACACTAATGGTGTAAAAGAAATTTGAATGGTGTATGAAGCTTCACTCTGATTGGTTTATAAGTAGTCATGAATTTTGTAACAAGTCTTGGTAGTGTGATTGATACCGTCACATAATTGGCAGACTAGACGTTGTGAGGCATTGGTAGATGAAGTGTTTGATTTGGTGATTGGGCACAAGAGGTGGAGTATTCCCCTCCTTGAGAGGAATGGAAGTTAGATTGTTGTTGTGCATAGTTCTCAGTCACTGGAGTAGAGCATAAGTTATGATCATCGCACTCCATGAAGATTTCAAAATAATCCAATTTGTCAAAGAGTTCATCAAATAGTGATGGAGGTCCATGGCAAGCTAAAGGTCTAGAAGGAGAGCTTGAAACACTTCATTTGGTGAGCTTTAAAGGACCAATGACAAGAGCTAGGACTCAAGCACTTCAAGACCACATCCAAGCTAACTTGGACAAGCATGAAGAAGCACATCAACTCAAGGATGACAAGGGCTGGATTTTGATGTCTCAAATTCATTTAATTCAATAAATTTCAGCACTTGTTAGTGGCAAAATTAGTTGTAATAAAAAGGCTTTTAGTGCATTAGTGTAAAGCTTTGTAAGTGCACTTGTTTGTGAATTGTTGGCTGCACTTAGAGGCTAAAAAACTGCACCTTAAGCCTTAAAATACTACACCTTTACACAAATTAGGACAACCAATGTTACCTTAGGGAAGCTTGCATTACAAGCCTCGTTTAGCTTGCATTTAGCTTCTTAGATTGAACTTAATCTCATTAGTGTTTTATATGCATTTAACTTGAATTTCGTGCATATATAAAGCTATCCAAAAACTGTTGTAACAACTTTTGTTCATTTGAATGCAATATGAAAATTGTGTAGAGAGTTTCTCTCTTTGTTCTTGTGCAAGAATCTCTTGTTTCTTATCAATGGCTTCAAGCTATTGTGACGATTCTTCCTACGCTTATTGGAAAGCTTTTCCATGGTGTCATCCACCTTCATCCCTTACCTTTCTTCCACTTTCCATTGCTGAAATTAAAACTTACAAACAGCCCATTAATTCGTGAAAACTGGACAACTTTGTGTCCTTGAGGAAAGCTTGAAGTTTGAGTTTCAATGCAAAGTAGATTTGGGAAATTCATGGCTAATGGTTGTGAATTAAGATTGTGAATTCTCCAAATGATGGGCTAAGGCCATTAAGGGAAACAATGACATGATCAAGGTCATCGATGGGACGACCAATGAGAGCAAGTTTATTCGCTATGAGTAAGACTGAATGAAGATAATTGTTGATGCTAGAGGTGTCTTTTGTGACGGATGAAAGACACTTTTTCAAAGACATAACATGAGTGCGAGATTTTTCTCATAGTTTTTGTTTAACCTCGTCCATGCGGTAATAGAAGAAGTGACAAAGGTCAATACAATTTAAATCACATGATTACTAGAACTAAGAAGGGCTAGGAACACCTAGTGATCCTAGCATTACCATTAAGGTTAGGCAGAATTGACAGTAGTTGCATCTCCTTCACCAATGGTTGCAAGGGAACAAGGAGTGTCGCTAGTAATGTATCCATAAAGATCTTTGGCTTGAAGGATGTGAGTGATTTGAATGTGCCAAGTGTGGTGATTGGTAGATCTGAGTTTGATGAGAAGGATGGATGAAGTGGGTTGGTCCACAAGTGAGGAAGCAATGGATAGGATCAAAAAAAGGTTGTGATGCTATAGACTAATATGATACCATATAGAGAAAGGATAAATCAAGGGTTTTATTTAATATTAATTTCTCTAGGGTGATGTTGCCAGGCCCTTCAAGGATGATGCCTGCACCACTCCCTTTCACTTGGATGCTTCGTCCGCGTAGATATTTCACCAGTCTGGGGTAGTTTGGTTACTGCCAGTAAACTCTACTAGGAAATCTACCATGAACTATATTTTCACGGGGCCACGAGGTTTATACTGGAGGTCGAACTCTGACAGTTCTACAAACCATGCCACCATTCTCCCTGCCAGTTTGGGCTTTCGCAATACTTGTTTGATGGGATAGTTTGTTTTAACTACCACTTGGTGACTTTGAAAGTATGGCCGAAGGTGTCGGGCTGAGGTGACTAGTGTCAATGTTATCTTTTCTATCATCTGATAATGATTCTCGACATTGTGAAGGATGTGGCTGTTGAAGTAGATGGGAAGTTGATATTTCCCTTCCTCTTGAATGAGGGCTAAGTTAACGGCTTCGTCATCTACGGAAAGGTTAAGGAGTAGTGGCGCTCCAGGTCTAGATCGTCTCAAGACGGGTGGCATGACAATAGTCTTCTTGAAAGCCAAGAAGGCTCACTCGCAGGCTTTGTCTCATAGGAAGGGCTCAATTTTCCTGAGTAGCCAGTAGAAAGGTTTTGCTTTTTTGGCGAGCTTTGGGAGAAACCTAGACAGGGATGCCAGCCCTCTGTTCAACTTCTGGACTTCTTGAACGCTGGTAAGGTTGTGCATCTCCAGTATTGCTGTGCATTTTTTGGGGTTGGCTTCTATTCCTCGGTGCGTGATCATGAAGCCAAGGAACTTGCATCTGTCAACCCCGAAGGTGCATTTTTCTGGGTTGAGGCGTATGTCATATTTATAGATTTCTCCAAAAACCTCTTCTAGATCTTCCACGTGTTGGGATATGCTTTGAGATTTGACGACCATGTTGTCAACATATACCTCGACATTTCATCCGATCTGGTGTTTAAAGATTCGGTCCATTAGTGTTGTATGTAGTGCCTGCGTTTTTTAGGCCAAAAGGCATAACCCTGTAGTAGAAATTGGCATCTTCAATGATGAATGATGTTTTCTCTTCGACTGGGGCATGCATTCCGATCTGGTTATACCCAAAATATGCATCTAGGAAGCTCAACAGTTGGAACCGAGATGCCCTGTCGACCAGCCTGTTGCTGTTGGGTAAAGGCTACGCATCTTTGGGACATAACTTGTTGAGGTTGTTGTAATCAGTGCACATTCGCCATTTTTCGTTGGCTTTTTTAACCATAACGACATTGATGAGTCAAGTAGAGTATCTAACTTTGCTGATAAACCTGGCTTCGAGCAGCTTGTCCACCTCTTCTCTAACCACCTTGCATCGTTCGTCTCCCATCTTCCTCTCCTTCTATGATACCGACTTGGCCTGAGGGAAGATGGCCAGCTTGTGGCATATGATACTGGGGTGAATGTCAGGCATGTCAAATGGTTGCGAGGTGAACAAGTTTGCATTTTTGTGGAGGATGTCAACTATGCGTCTTTGCTCATGGCTAGTGAGGTCCTTGCTGAGTTGCATGCACTGCCCGAGTTTGGGTCCGAGCTGCAGCTTTATAAGTTCTTCAATATGCTTCGGGCCTTTGTCGATGGTGTCGTCACACAGATCCATGTCTAATACACAATATTGACTATTTTCGTAGACGATAAGGGTTCGAATTGGAGACCCCTTCGTCCATGTTCATGACTTGGTTGATACCACCTACTGTGGGGTGATGTCTACCAGGCTCCTTGGTGGGAGGATATGGTGCCACTTTTATGCTCTCTGCATAGCAATGATGGGCTTGTTTTTGGTCTGCCTTGCCAGTTATTATCTCTCCCATCAAGATAGGAAACTTTATTTTGAGTTGAGGTGTGAAGACGATGGCTCCGAGCTTGCTCAGTGTTTTTCTGCTGGGCGAGCTCATTTTTGCTGATTACACCTCAGATTTGCTGGGCGAGCTCATTTTTCTATTCTTGCAGAGGTTGACGTTTGCATCTGGGTTGGTAGTGCCTCTGCCTCCCTCTGTCTTCTACTTTATCTCTTCTCCTGTCGGCATCCTGATCTCAATCATGCATTCATGTTCCAAACACATAGAAATAAAACATCATTTCATAAGGGATCACACCCAAAAGGTATTGTCGAATTATAGCTTGTATCCACAGAAGATCAACTTTCTAATTTATTAACAAAACCCCTTACTGAGGCAAGGCTAATCTTGTCAAGAAAAGGTTTGGCATGTTTCCTGTGGAATGAAGTTTCAAATCCATGTGTGAATTATTAACACATTACTAAGCGTCTAAAGGACCCATTGTCCAATGAGCTTAGTCAGTAGTGGTGCACTACACACATGCGTCAAATACATGGACTATGACCCTGGATGCATGTTTAGTGAAACACAACGTTTTGAGTTCACATGTGTTGAGTCACCTGAAGTGGGTCGGATTTTTTTTTAAAAAGACCATTTCTTTTCAATTTCCCTCCACGTTCGGTTTCTCTCTCTTCACCCTAAACACTTAACCGTCACCATCAATCATCATTATGACCTTTCACTATCAAAACCTTTTGCATCTTTTCACATTCTCTCTCTCAGAAACCTCTCTACACCCAAACCCCACTCCCTCTCTAAAACTTACAAACTTCCAAAAACCCTAGCAATGGCCAAGAAAAAAAACCAACCACAAGCCGTTCAAGTTGCACCTAACTTCAGAAACAACCTTCCCTCTGCATCATCAAAGGATGGTTCCCCCGTACAGACTACCAAACCTGCACCTGTGACTATCCTTGCTGTGGAAGTCACTAGGAAAGACAAGGAACCCAGAGTTCATGTTGAACACTTCTTCGACATTGAATCTTTGGAAAACACTGGGTACGTCATCAAAGCCCACCTCATGTTGTGTGGCATCCACCACTTCTTTGAAGACCCCAATGTGGTGGTGCCGGAACTCATTCGTGAGTTTTGGAGGACTGCCAAGGTTTATAGGAATGAAGTCATTGGTGGATATTTTGTTGGAATGGTCCTTGGCATCACAGTAAAGCTATATGTTATGAATATCACTCAAGCTATTGGGTGTGAATGACGTGACACAAAATTCTTGAATAGTTTGGTAGACTAACTAGAAGATCATATTGGGTACTCCTTGTGAAGACCTAACTAGGCTAAGACCCCAAGGAGATATGGAACACTATTGAGCAAGGCTAAGATTTTTCAGCTAATAGTCAATAAAGCAATCATCCACAAAAAGGGATCAAAGGATTTCTTGTAACGCCCCGTCTAAAACCAGGGTCATAACCTGCCTTAATTACTATCATGAACTATAAACATCAGAGTTTAAGCAGTTTGGAAGCATAACGTAAAAGTGACGTCATCAAAGGTCACTAACATAACTATGTACATTATAATATGGTGAATATACATAAAGTTTCTGTGTCTTAGTACAAAACTGTACATACATCTCCCCTCAGGGTACAAAACAAAACCAAAGGCAATATACAAAACATCAGAGCCACATGCTCATGTCATCTAGCCTAAGGTTTACAAATCATAACTATCCCTGCATAGGCTTTTTGCCTTGGGATCTATCTGCTCCTCCTGAGGAATCACCTGCAAAAATATAAGTCCCACAAAGGGTGAGATATAAAATCCCAGTAAACTCAGGGCCCTTGAAGGTATTTCCTTCCCCTGGTTCACTTCAAACATATACATGAAATAGTATATCCAAACCAACCACTCTCAAATTCAACATCAGAACATCATTCTCACAAT
>PYAF01001915.1:339956-367447 GCA_007407185.1 Glycine tomentella
TACTATTATTTTTTCTTACCAATTTTAAAGATTTAATAAAGTTGAGAATAAGTATTAATATGATATCCAATATTATTATAATATATTTATAAATCTATACAAATATTAGGATTTTAATTAAATAAAATAAACATATAAAACATTTATTTGAAAACTAATTACTGGTAAGAAAAAATAATAGTATATTATTATTATTATTATTATTATTATTATTATTATTATTATTATTATAACATCCATAACAATATTAAAAAATTTGAAAAAACTTATGATCTAATTTTATCTTTAGTTCTAATTTAAAAGAAAATTGTATCATAAAAATATTACTAATTAATATTAGAATTGTCAAAATTTATATTTAATTATTAACATTATATATAAAAATAACATTAATGCCAACAACTTAATTCTTCATTAACTATAAATAGAAACATTAAATTGAGTTGAATCCAACGGTTATTATAAAGTTGAATGATCAATCTGGCAATTAGAAAAACTTCGAGTAAAATTTACTTATATGGATTATGTAGAAATAATAATTAATTAAGTTTAACGTCTCAGTTACCTATAGGACTAAAAACACAAACAAAAAAAATTGTTAGACTAAAACTGGTCAAACTTTTTTTGAAGATTAAAGATTTAAATTAATGAGGAATCATTTTTATAATCTATCTTTTTTACGGACTAAAAATATTGTTCGTGATTTTCTTGTAAGGAAGTTGCCGTGAAGGTTATAAAAATAAAAAGAGTTTGTATAATTTCACAAAATATAATGTAATTTATTTCTTATCCATGCATTAAAAATGGGCAAAGAATAGCAATGTGCTGTATGACAAGGACCTATATTGACTATTGAGGATTAAGGGCCCTTCATCTGTGTCTTCTGGTATATCATTTATATTTTTATCTTTTATATATACCATTTATATCTTTATCTATAACTAGTACTTTGTAGTATTCCAAGATTTCATGCATATCTCATATGAAACTATGGAAGTGTTAACCGATGTAATTGTGCATTGTTATTTTGACGGTATATTTTGAACTTCACATCATCTGGCGTAACAGCCATACTGCTGCAAACTATATATATACTATGTTTTATTGAAGTAATAAGGGTCACCTTTTCCAATTTAGTGATTTAATTTAAAACTGGGAGCAAGTGTGGACAATATGTTCATTATTTGATCCATATCAATAAAAATTTAAAATATTCATAAAAAAAAAATCCAAGTGAATCAAATCAAAGTATGGAACTTATGCTAAAGTTCCCTTTAATAAACTTGTCAGTAGTGGCCTTAAACGTGAGCTAAAAAACAGTATGAGCCTTAAACGAAGCATATAAACAAAGTTACGCATTTTGCACTATATTACTTATATTATAAATATCAATGCCATAAAAATATATTATAATTTTAGTTATTGATTATTTATTTTATGGATTAAATGTATTTTTAATTCTTAAAATATGTCTGTTTTGTTAAAAACTATTTTTTAGGTCTTATATTTAACAGCATAATGTAATGATAGTTTTTTTAAGAGATTAAAAATACATATTATTATAATATATAAATATTAAAAAGTATTTTACAAAAAATTAAATAAATATATAGTATTTTATTTTGTACATTACATACAATAAATGCTCATTTGTATATAGTTAAAAAAAGTTACAATAAATAGTTATTTAACTATTTACAACGGCAAAGTTTAAAATGCAACTCAAATTAAAATAAAAATTTAAGAATTTATATTCTGTAATTAAAAAAATAAAATAAATATATATATCACACTTAAAAATAAAAATAAATAAAAACATCATTCTTTTAATTAAGTTTGATATTATAATTTGTGATATAATAATGAACTCATCTACCACTCCAACATCTTTCT
This sequence comes from Glycine tomentella, assembly GCA_007407185.1. Taxonomy (NCBI): domain Eukaryota; kingdom Viridiplantae; phylum Streptophyta; class Magnoliopsida; order Fabales; family Fabaceae; genus Glycine; species Glycine tomentella. Next base: position 341,850 of record PYAF01001915.1, read on the forward strand.
AGCTGATCTATTGGATTAGGAGAGTAGATAACAACAAGGCATATATTTATATAGTTATTTGGTGAAATAAAACATTGCGTGTCATCCTTATCCGTCTCAAAGGGAAGAATCTCATTATTTGAGGGGTTTGTGTTTTATTCTTACTTGTCCCCGGGAGAACAAAGGTTAAAAAACGATAGTCTGACACATAATCGCATTAGTCATATCGACAATTTTTTTTCCACAAGATGATTAGACGATTAAGGGGTCCACCGGTATTGTCATGTTGACCCAAATTCTTCTTTCAACAATTTTGGACACCTAAGGAGAGGTTTAATGGAGTGAAAAAGAATGAAAGAAAAAAATATTCAAATTAAAGTAAAATGAAATAAGTGTGAGACTCATATTAAATAATAAAAAAATTAAATTATTTCTCCTTCTTGACAACCTAACCTATCCTTATAGTTTAGAGACAAAAGTAGTATTCCAATCTTTTTTCATGTAAGTGAATTTTTTAGATTCTGGGAAGAATTATAACGTTGTATTTTTCTTAATTGTACGATTAAATATTTAATCAAAAATACAAGAGAAAACGCAAATTTATTTATGTTATTTAATAGTTAATTGATGATAATTAGTAAATTAAGTTTGCTTATGTGCTTTGGATGAGTTTACGTTACATGTTTTGAATGAGCTTGGTTGTTTCTTTAATGTTTTGGGCCTTGGTATTAGGCTTGAGAAAATAAGTGAGAAGAGTGGTGTGTTTAGAAATGAGTTTGTGAGAGAAAGAGACCAAAAGGGTTCTAATTAAAACTCTACCCTTAAACCCTTAAAATTTTGAATAGCCACTCTAAAAATATTTATTCTCATAGTCTCAATTCTTCCTCCTCAAGATACACTCTTATGAGCAAGATTTCTTCCATCTTATGATCCTTGGATAGTTTCTTTAGTGTGGCAGGTTAGTCTCTTTCTTTATTTTCTCTTTTATTTCATATTCTTTTCCCTTGTTGAAAATAAAAATTAGTAGTCTAATTTATTAATAATAGTAATTTATATGAACATAATATTTGATTTAGAAGGAACAAAATATCCTCTATTTATGTATAATTAATGTAATCAACATAAATAAACACGCATATGGTGTGTGTTCAAACACATGCTTTTCAATCACTTATCTTTTCATTTCTCCTATTTTAACATGGTATCCAGAGTCTAATAGAGGGATCTCTTGAACTGTAACAGCTTGGTGGACCCATTGTCCCCAAAGATGTTTAGTGAACAATGTACAACTCAAAATTTTCCCTTTTTCTCACTGCTCATTTCTTGGCAAGGAACTTTTTGGACACCTATTTTGTTGTCATTTTTTGTGTGTTTTTTGGCAAGTCAAACTTTTTTAGCCATCGCCAGCAGCCACTGTCACAACTTTTGTGACCTTTCCAGCAAACGTACCCACCTTTTGATGCATCATTCACCAATTTAGCCAAATCTGGCCACCACGCCTCTATCGGTGTTCTCATAAGCATGTCTCAATTTTAATATTTTTATTTATTTATTTTTTGGAAATAATTTTTTTTCTTGTAACAAGCTAAAGCTTAGTAAACTTCAACTTGAGGGGGAGTGTTGAAAATCAGAACTAATATTATGATTTATTAATAATAGAGATTTATAGGAACATAATATTTGATTTAGAGGAAACAAAATAACATTTATTTATGTATAGTTAGTGTAATCAACCTATATAAACATGCATCCGTTGTGTACTCAGACTCAATTTTCAGTCAATTATCCATTTGTTTCTCCTATTAAGATCTCTATTGAGACAACCCATGGTATGTTGAGTTTTGATTCAAAATCTAACTTGGAGTTTGGTTTGGGATTTTTATTTTGGGCTCTATCAATGCACATTGTTGGTTGGGTGGAGCAAAGCATAGTTCTTTGACCAAAATGCTTCTTTCTTTTTTCTCTCTTCTTTCTGAAAGCTAGAAACTTGAACTTGCATAAGTAAGGAAAAATCCATTTTATACTCTATTACTTTTGTTATTGGGATGATTATAGTTGTCTGTGGACGATGGATATTCATAGAAATGTGTTCTTCGCTAGTTTGAGTTCTTGGAAGTTTGGATTTTTTGAAAGATTTATGATAATTTATGAACCTTATATGAGGTTATGGTGTTATGAATTGTTTAAATTGATTAGAAATATGAAAGAATCAAGCTTAGACCTCTTAATTTGTATGGTTGGTGTTTAGGTCAATTTGGGCAAATTGAAACCCCAAATTATGCAAAAAGAATCGCAACTAACATACCTTGTTTCACTAAGCATAGGAAAATGCCACACTAACCTTGAGTTTCTATGAGAAAGATTGGTCTCTATACCTTTCAGGCTAAGTGTGGGAAATTGCCACACTAAGCACAAGACAAGCTAAGAGGCCCTTGCTTTGTGGCCTTGCATGCTAAGCATGGGTATACTTGTGTTAAGCACTAAATTCTAAGCTAAGCGTGGGAAATGCTTGTTGGGTATTTGAAAACAACTGTCGAATCACTACAAAATAATTAAACTACGTTGATTCTGTACCACAGGATTAACCTAGGTCGACTCAGAGACGCGATCAATTTGGTTCCAACTTCAATTCATTAATAAATAATAGGGGAATTTTAATCGAATAGTTTATAGGCAATGATAAAAATTGTAGAAACACAAACAAGAATTGAAGAAAATGTAGAAACTAACAGAATTGATAAAAGGTGTTGTAAAACAGATTCAAGAATATCAATCCAATTCACCAAACCAAGCAATACAAATTATCATAGTTGATATGCGTTCACCGAAAAGCACCAAAACAAATTAACTATGCTAATTTTGTAGTACAGGATTAACCTAGGTTGACTCAGAGACACTATCAATATGGTTCTAGCTTCAAATCACTAATAACAGTAAAGGGGATTTTATCGAACAGTTTGTGTGCAACAATTAAAACATATGAAAATACAAGCTAAGATTAAAGAACAATACAAAAACTAGCAGAATTGATAACAAGTAATGTATAGTAGATTAAAAAGCATCAATCCAATTCACCAAACCAAGCTATTCGAATCATCATAGTTCTCATGAATTCTATTATGAACATTCATTCAATCTCAATAGAAGCAATTCAATCGAATCAACTCTCAACTTAATTGAAATCACAACCCTAACTGAAATATCATTCAATTAATCGGTGATTAATAATTGAAATTAGGACATGAATCCATAACCTAATCTACTTTCAATCGTAAACGCATTCATAATCATGAAAACAGAATAGAAATTGAAGAAGAATGTGAACATTCAAATAGAATTCGAAATACTAAACCGGAACTCCAATTCTCCTCTTGCTTGGGTTGGATCCTTGGATTGATTAATGGTTTAGCCTCCCATGATCATTATCAGTGAAAGCCCCATGAAGTAAGTGCAAGAAAATGGAAGAATAGCCAAATGAAAATGAAGAAGATGAAGAACAATTGAGAGAAAATGAAGAACAAGGGTTTGATCATAAAAACTTAAAAGACAGAACTGTAAAACTGTTTTTATTAATGTAAAATATAATGTAAATTGTAGTGTCTAAGTCTCCAATGTCACTAATATGTAGTGGCTAAGTCTGAAGAAAATAATGGGTCATGAGCAAAACCCATCAATTCTAATTACTTATTATTTACAACCATAAAAATCAAATTCGCAATCCAAAATATAAGTGTAGTGATTCTGACTTCAAAGCCCAAAATGACCCTCAAAATGACAGAATTAGCCTCAACTTATTTCTGTCAAACTTGTAGATCTTTTCGTTATCTTTTCAAGGAATACTAGAATGCTCCATTCAGAGTTCCATAGAGCTCTGTAGGTCCTATACAATGCAGATAGATCAAGTGAGCATAAAATCCGAAAATACGCTACAACAATTAAGCCCACTTACTTGCCTAAGACAAAAAACTGAATTAGAATGAAAAAATAAAAGTCCAAAAGAAGTCAATTAAGCTAAGAAGGATAGAAAAATATTTAACTAAAAGCACTCCATTAATAGTTCTTATATAATGATCATATTATGAAGGTTCATTCAATATCATTAGAAGCACTTCAATCGAATTAACTCCTAAATCAATTGAAATCACAAATCGGATTGAAATATCATCCAAACAATTTATGATTAAAATTCAAAATTAAGAAATAAATCTACAACCTAATTCGTTTTCAAACCTAAACATATTCATAATCATGAAAATCGAAAAGAGGATTGAAGAAGATGAACATTCACATAGAAATTAGAATATCAAACCAGAACTCAAATTCTGCTTGCATGGACTGGATCCTTAGATTGATTGATTATTTAGCTTTCCATGATCATCATCAATGTAAGAGTCACAAAATTTGTATGAGAAAAATAAAAGAACAGAGATGAAAGGAAGGAGAAAAATAAACAACAACAAAGAACAGTTGAGAGAAAATGAGAGAAAAGTTTTAATTCTAAAAACTTCTAAAAGAAACTTCAAATTTTGTTTGTACTCAAAAAATAAAGTGTGTCTCTTCACTAACTAATTGCACTAAAATATAGTGACTGAGTCAGTAGGAAAGGATGAGCCATGATTAGGCCCATCTAATCTAACTAATTACTAATTACACCAATTCGCAGCCCAAAACTCGAGTGCAGGGATTCTGACTTCCAAGCCTAAAATGATCCTCAAAATGACATAATTGGCTTATCTCTAACAAAATTGTAGATCTTTTCCATATCTTTCCAGGGACTGCTCATATGCGCCATTTGGAGTCCTGTAGAGCTCCCTAGGTTATACACAAGGAAGATAGGTCAAATAAGCAAAAAAAAAAAAAAAAAGCAACAATTATCAATGTTTGCCTAAGACAAAAACTGAGTTAGAGTGAGGAAATAAAATTCCAAGAGAAATCAAATAAGTTAAGAAGAATAGGAAAATATTAAACTAAAAACACTTAATCAAAATACCCCACACTTAAACTTTTGCACTCCTGGACAAAACTAAAAGAAAGACTAAGAGAAAAATTCAAACTAAAGTAAATCACAAACTAAAAGAAATGTATGAACAAGGCACACACAATTTCAATGGATCCTAACAATGCAAAAAAGTGAGAAAGATGAAAAGTGGAAAAGAATGATATTAAGGTAACAAACAATCCATGAACACATGATCACAAAGTGCAAAGTGAAAAAGTAGTCAAGTTAAAATTAAGAATGAACCAAGGTGATAGAAATCTCTCAAAGAGTAACACTCAACCTCTTCTTATGTGTATGAGTTTATGTTAACACTTAAACACCACATGTAACTAGCACATCCAGGTTTTGACAAGACTCTAATTCATTCAACTTAAAATACACATGCATCAAAAGATCAAAAGGACTTTATTGGTTTGTAAATTGTAATGTATGGCTTAGGTAAAGGGTGGATAAAAGAAGGATATTTAGGCTAAAACTAAGAGAAAAAAGGGACAATGGGGAATAAGCCAACAAGTAAAACGAGGGGTAGACACAGAAACAAAGACACAAGGTGAAGAATAACGAAATTAAATTAAGAGAACTTATACGGATGAAAATGAACCACAACATTTTTTTGTACTTTTTTTTCTTTTTTTTTTTTGAACTTTTGCTTTTTAAACTCTTTCTTTTCTTTTCTTTCCAAATCAAAACAAAATAAAAATACCCCACACTTGTTTGAAACCCACTCCCAAAACAATTTCAAGGCCCATTTTCTCCCTAAAGTTAGGATAATATGGTTTTCCATTTTTTTTTAGTTTGTAATGAGCTACATAAGAAAGAAAAGGTTAAAGGCTCAAAAAGGGTGATAATGGATATCAATGAAAAGATAGGTTTGAAAAACAATAGGAATACCCACAATAACCAAGAGGGGGGTTTATTTGTTTAAACTTGGCCTTTTAAAACTTTTTAGAAAATCAGAGTTTATAGGATCTTAATCACAATAGAACCAAGAATACTTCAAATCAATCAAACCACTCAGCCCAAGAAAATAATTGCTAAAAATAGAACTTACTGGGTAATGAAGATAACTCCAAGAATCAATGATCAAGATAATAAGAAGAGATTAAGGAATAGAAAACAACACAAGAATTTATATTGGTTCACTTCTCAATAGAAGCTACATCCAATTTCTTCTAATCAACACTAGACTAGAGTTCTACTATTATCAATTTCAGTTCTTACAAGATTTACAACAATCACTCTTTATCAAACCTAGATAAATAACATAAATCTAAAACCCCATTAGATTCCTAAAGATCAAGACATAGAGAACCCTTCTCTACTTTTCCCTCTTGAGAAACCCACTCTAGAAAGAGCTTAAAGAACCCTTTACAATAATTTCAAACTATCAAGAATACAAAAACGAATTTACAACATGAGATAATGGAGAGAGACAACCTGATGATCCAATGAATATGATTTACCAATCAGAATTGAAATGCTGAAATCAAATTCAGAACTTTCTCTCCAAAATATCTTTGAAAATCTTTCCCAAGAAATCTTTCAATACACCATGAAGATTAAAGAGTAGGACAAGAACTTTGCTAACTCATAAAATCCTTTCTAACTTTGAGAAGGCTTGTGTATGCTCAAAAAAATCGAAGTCTATAAGTTTTTTTAGACAAGCCTTCAATCTATTTATAACAAACTTTTATAACAGAATGTAATCGATTAAAACGTCAAGTAATCAATTAAATTATCATATGTAATCGATTAAATTGTCAAATAATCGATTAAAATGTTCCTAGCTCATTTTTGAAAATTGCAACGAGCAAAGTAATCGATTAAAGCAGACAGATTTAGTTTTGAAACAGACTTGTGTAATCGATTACATATTGTGGTAATCGATTAAAGCAGACGGGCACAATTCCAGAATATACTTATGTAATTGATTACAAAATATGGTAATCGATTAAGCCATTCAAGTGTATATAAAAATGAACTTCTTCAATAATCGATTACGATTCATGGTAATCGATTAAAACAGGAAAACATGTTCATTTTGTGCTATGTAATCGATTACAACAGTAGGGTAATCGATTAAAATTTTCTTCATGGCTTTTCCAAAATTAAAACAGAAGCTTGTAATCGATTAATTCGTTGTGTAATCGATTAAAGCAGTGAAATTTTATTTTTCCAAAAACTTTAACCATTAGAATTTCATTTCCTTTGAAAACATGAATAGCTTTAATGAATCATGTATGCAAGTTAATGATCATGTTCATGCAATGCAAGGATCATAAGATTAACCTCTCATATACTTGATCAAATTAAAAATTCCTTGGCATGTGAAAAGCTCAAAACTTTCTTCTAAGGCACAAGCTTCTTCTTTAGCTTCATCTTCTTTCTACTCCCCCTATATCCAACAAGGTTTATTTGGCTAGTGGATAAAAGAAAGAAGGACTAAAGCATCTCAATTAAAGCATGTGCAATAAGGAATGTCAAAAGAGGCAAGGAAAAACATAGAGTAATCTAGCACAAGAGTGAAATCACACATGAAAGAACATGAATGAAATAATGTGATTCATCCACAAAGGCCCAAAAACTCACAAGGCATAATTCTATCACACATGATCCATCTTAAATTCTATTTCTCAAGCCTTCTTAACACTTCAACAATTGCAACAACGATTCACATCAAGCATGAAACCTTTCAATCCAACAAAAATTAGTACATTTCTCACAATTTATACAAGTTATAAATCTTATGAAAAACATGAAATGTGCCTAAATTCTAACTTTTATTTTTTGAATGTAAAAAAAGAATTACAACAAAACAAAACAAATGCAGCAAAATAATAACAGAAACAGAAACAAAAAACAGAAAATAGAAAATGTTTTTGAACCCCTTCACCTCACACTTGAAATGCACATTGTCCTCAATGTGAGCATGCAATGAAATGTAAACAAAGAGATAAATAAAAGAAGGGAAAAGAAAACTCCTCAAATGCCATTTAAGGCACATCATCACATAAATTAACAAGACCTAAGATAGGTCTACCACAAGCTCCTCCTCTAATTGCGGACTCTCATGAAATAGCTTGAGTTGGTGACCATTCACTTTGAAAACCTTGCTGAAAACTTCATTTTTAATCTCAACTGCACCATGGGGGAAAACATTAGTAATAACAAAAGGTCCATCCCATCTAGATCAAAGTTTACTAGAAATAAGCTTAAGGCAAGAGTTAAACAAGAGCAATTTTTTTACCAATATGGAACTCCTTCCTAAGAATCCTAGAGTCGTGAAATCTCTTCACTTTCTTCTTGTAAATTTTGGAGTTCTCATAGCCTTCTAAGTGGATCCCTTCAAGTTCTTGCAATTGAAGCTTCCTTTTCATACTTGCTTCATCAAATGTCGTGTTATAACTCTTCACTATCCAATAAGCACGATGCTCAATCTTCATTGAAAGGTGGCATGCCTTACCAAAAACCACTCTATAGGGTGACATCCCCAAAGTGTTCAGTAAGCGGTCTTGTGAGCCCATAAAGCATTTTCAAGTAACTTGCTCCAATCCTTCCTGTTGGGTTGTACTACCTTTTGTAACACTTGCTTGATCTTTCTATTAAAAACCTTTGTTTTCCCATTAATTTGGGGATGATAAGCTGTAGCAACTCTATGCACAACCCCATACTTTTGAAGCAATGATGTCAATAACCTGTTGTAGAAATGGCTCACCTGATCACTGATAATGGCTTTAGGCACACCAAACCTGCAAGAAATGTTGGATTTCGCAAAATCCACAACAACTTTAGAATTATTAGTTCTGGTGGCCTTAGCTTCAACCAATCTAGAAACATAATCAATAGCAAGCAGAATATATGAAAAACCATGAGAAACAGGAAATTGACCCATAAAATCAATACCCCACACATAAAAAACCTCACAGAAAATAATGGGCTACTAAGGCATCTCATGCCTATGTGTAATGGTCCCTCCTACTCTTTGACACTGCTCACAAGTGGTGGTAAAGTGATAAGCATCTCTAAACATGATGGGCCAATAGAACTCGCAGTCCAATACTCTCATAACGGTTCGCTAGAACCAAAATGACCATCGGTAGGTGTGCCATGACAAAATTGAAGAATAGATGGAATCTCATGATCTGGCACACACTTGCGGATCACTTGATCACTACCAAACCTCCACAAATAAGGATCATCCCACATATAATATTTAGCATCACTCTTAAGTTTATCTATTTGAGACCTAGATGCATGAGGCGGAATAACGAATGCAACAATGAAATTCACAATATCAGCAAACCTAGGTGTAATATGTGATGAATGCAAGTGCATCAAATGCTCATCAGGGAAATTATCCCTAATAGGAAAGGATTCAACAGGTCCCCCAATCTTGTTCAAATGATCAGCAACCAAGTTTTCTGCACCACTCATGTCCTTAATCTCAATATCAAACTCCTGAAGAAGAAGCATCCACCTGATCAATCTAGGTTTAGCATCAAGCTTCTTCAACAGGTACTTCGAATCTGCATGGTCAGTAAAGACAGTGATATGGGAACAAAGCAAACAAGATTGGAATTTATCTAAAGCAAATACAATAGTCAAAAGCTCCTTCTTAGTGGTGGTGTAGTTAACTTGAGTTGCATCTAAAGTGCGTGAAGCATAAGCAATGACATAGGATCGTTTATCAACTCTCTGTGACAACACAACCCCAAGTGCATAATTAGAGGCATCACACATGAGCTCAAAGGGAAGTTCCCAATTTAGTGGCTGCATGATGGGAGAGGTAGTAAGTTTCTTCCTCAATTTCTCAAATGCCTCTTTGCAAGGTTGGTCAAACATAAAGTCTACATCCTTTTGGAGAAGCTTAGACAATGACAGTACAATCTTCCTGAAATCCTGGATGAATCTCCTATAAAAACCTGCATGTCCAAGAAAAAAAAAAAGCATTTCCTACACAGAAGCAGGGGTAAGGTAGAGAAGTAATAACATCAATCTTGGCCTTATCGACCTCAATACCTCTACCAGAGACCAAATGCCCTAAGACTATACCTTCATGTACCATAAAATGACATTTCTCAAAGTTAAGAACAAGGTTAGTCCCAATACATCGGTCAAAAACTCTAGAGAGACTATCTAAACGTGCATCAAAAGAGGAGTCATAAATAGTTAAATCATCCATAAATACCTCCATGCAACTCTCTAATAAATCAAGAAAGATACTCACCGTGCACCTTTGGGAGGTAGCAGGTGCATTGCATAGGCCAAAAGGCATCATAGTGTAGGCAAATGTGTCAAATGAATAGGTGAATGTGGTCTTGTGTTGGTCCTCCAGTGCAATATGAATCTACATGTAACCTGAAAAACCATCAAGAAAGCAATAATGTGATTTACTTGTCAACCTCTCCAAAACTTGGTCAATGAAGGGGAGAGGGAAATGTTCCTTGCGAGTTGTCTGGTTAAGTCTCCTATAGTCAATGCAAACTCGCTAACTGTTGGCTACTCTAGCCAAAACTCGAGTGCAGGGGTTCTGACTTCCAAGCCTAAAATGACCCTCAAAAAGATAGAATTGGCCTTGACTTATCTCTGACAAAATTGTATATCTTTTTGATATCTTTCTAGGGACTACTCATATGTGCCATTTGGAGTTCTGTAGAGCTCTCTAGGTCCTGCACAAGGAAGATAGGTCAAGTAAGCAAAAAACCGAAAATAAGCAACAATTATCAATTAAGTCCACTTGTTTGCCTAAGACAAAAATTGAGTTAGAGTGAGGAAATAAAATTCCAAGATAAGTCAAATAAGCTAAGAAGAATAGAAAAATATTATACTAAAAACACTCAATCAGCATTCAATGCATATTATTTAAAAATATATGTTTTCATAAAATCCCTTAAGCGAACCCCCATCTAGGGATGGCAAAACGGGCTTGGCCCGCCGGGCTGGCCCGCTTAGCCCGCAAAAAAACGCGGGTTGGGTTGATAATATCAACCCACAAATCAAAAGCGGGGCGGGGCGACCCACTGGGCCTATATTATTTAAATATTAAATATTAAAATTTAATAAATATATTTAACATATTTTAAAATAGGTATATTCTTTAAATTTATACTCTTTTGCACTCTCATAATTAACTTCTAAGTTTTAATATTAAAATGGTTATGATAATGATACTTTCAAATAGTCTTTCATTACTAGCATATTACACTTTTGGACAGTTTATAACCGTAAACTTCATTTGCAAATGGTGTAATTTTGTGAATTATCACATGACATCATTTATTTAGCATTAATTTTAAATTATTTACTTTTATTTAACTTTGTGTTTTTTTAATTATCATATTTGTATTTTTTATAATTTTTTTGTATTTTACTTTTTAAATTGACTTTTTAATTTTTTTTTAATTTTTGATGCGGGCTGGCCCGCTGGCCAGCATTAAAACGGGGCGGGCTAGCATTTGTAGCCCACTTTGTAAAAGTGGGCCGGGCCAGCTCGCCCACATTTTTCGCGGGCCGGGCCGGCCAGTCCCATTTTTTTGCGAGTCGGCCCGTTTGCCATCCCTACCCCCATCCCCCACCCATCAATGGATCACATATTACGTAAGACTCGCTAAAGGTTGAGGTTACCTTTATTGCGTGCTTTACAATAATAAAGCATTAAAGTGGATGTCCCTCCCTCCAATTCCTTTGTTCACCAAGCGTTTAAGAGGTAAATATTCTCGCCTCTATATATCAAGAAAACTAACTTTAGAACTTGTAGAGCTACAAAGATGAGAATATTAATCCTTTATAGGTAAAAATACTACTTTATAGAGACTTGGAAATTTTTAATTAGTAGTCCAGGAGCCTGTAAACATGACAATGTCATCATGTTGTAGATGATGAGTTGTAATTGAAACACTAGTCTTGATTAGGATGATTGCTATTGATTTTAATGTAATTGACTATATGCTAATATAGTAGACTAAATCATGACCCTTGTATCTCAAAATTGAGATATGTGCACAAATAGTCTATTACCTTAAGTGTTTAATCGACTATATTAGGTCTAAAGTGTTTTTTTCTTTCACAAATAGTTGACTATATGACAATATAATTGATATTTGTTCTTCAGGAAACCCAGTTGATACGAAGAATAATATAATCGACTATTTTTGTTCTAAGGCTATAAAAATGAGTTTTTCGAAGGAACTTATGTGTGACACCATTCTTTTATATTTTTTCAATGTGATTTTCATTGAGAGAGCTAGAATCTCTCAGTGTCATCATCACTTTGATCCTTTGAATGGATACTTGTTTTTACATGGAATCAATGGATCTATGCATTGAATCATGAAAAGAAGTTAATACTATATAGGAAGTATTTTCAAACATTCACTTATTAGGTGAAATCTTTCTTTAATTTGTGTTTTGATTTTCATTTTTATTGAGTGGTTACTCAATTGCATTCATGTAGTGGGTTTTCTACATGTAGGTTTTAATTCTTGATAGGTTTTCAAGGGTTAATGCATTTATGACTGCAATTGCTAGTGAGTTTGGTTGTAATTTAAAGATTATAGTGGAAAGATCCTAGTGGATTATTATGGATTGACTGGATGTAAATTTCTTTGAAATGAAACCAGTATAAATAGTGTTTGCATATTTTCTCTAACCCTTGAACTCTCATATTGCTTCTTTTTTAAGTTTCTTAACATTTGTGTGTTGATAATTTATTTTGTATCATTGTGTTATTGTTTAATTGTGATTAAAAAATCACAAAGGATATTTGCAACACACCTAAATCTCTTGTTTCAACTGAATTAAAGAAAGTTATTTGTGAAAAGTTTTAGTTTAGATCTAAAATCGATTTAAAACCAATTCAACCTCTCTCTTAATTTGTATTTCCATGTGCTATTATTTCTAATAAAGTCTGATTAAAAAGTATCAAATAATACACAAACCTACATATAAAGTTAACTTCTTTTTGTCTATTCAATGTGAAAAAATTAAGTGGACATTTATTTTAAGGTGTAAAGTTTTATTCTTGGAAATCAAAGAATTATTATGTTTAGAAATATTATTCATGTGAACACATTTGGCTGACAACTTGGCATTAATAATTCAAAAATATTAATTAAAATTAAAGTAAAAAAGAAATGTAGAAAAATAAAGTGAGAAAAAGTAATAGTTATATAAAAAATAAGTTTCATTCTTACATAAACACAATATATTTATTTCATCATGAAAATAAGAAATAAGGAAAATAAAAATAATTTATATTCTTAAAAATAGTTTTTCAAAACATATACTCCTTTCATTCTTTTCTATTTGTCTTTCAAAAAATGTATGTAGAAAATAAAAAATACAATAGAATTTTTTATCCTAATAAAATAGTTATGAAGTTTTCTATTTTATCTTTTTTCATTTCTATTTCTTAATAAATACATGTGTAAATTAATTAAAGATTGGGCTATAATTAACAAAAGAGTAATTGACATTATTCTAAACTTTGAAAACAAAAAATAAATAAAAGAATATAAAAATCTAGAAATTATGAAAGTACTGAAAAAGTGTCAACCACAAAAATGAGTTATTCCTAAATTTGTCTTTTCAAAAATATTTTTTAATATTATTTTAACTAATAAGCATTAGAGATTTCATATATAACACTCAACTATTTTTCTTCCTTCTAAATCAACCCATTTTGGAATAAAGTGTTATTCCTAATTATGATTCCAAAAATCTATTTTAATACTATAAGGCTTAAATATATTTTTATTCTTTTAAATTTGAGAAAATTTTTGTTTTAGTCTCCCAATTAAAAATTTACTCTTTTTTAGTCTCTAAATTTACAAAATATTATTTTTAGTTCCTCAAAGTGAACTTGAAGAACTATAAATAGCATATTTTTAATCCTTCAAAATGCCAGGAGTGTTTGCAATCCAAGTTGATTTGATCTTTAGATAAAAAATCATCTTAGCAAAACATAAAATAAAGATGCAGTTCAATTTCATTCGCTTTAAATATAACATCAAATTCGAACCAAACCAATCTTTATAGTTTGGTTTGGTTCAATTTTATGAATTTTTATTTTTAATCTATTATCATATAAAATCTATCAACTAAACTTACATTATGCTATATTATATTAAAATAAATTTTATTTTTTTATTAAATCTTGTTTAACATATTAGTTAAAAATAATTATTTTCACTTCTATTTAACATTAATATAAAATGATACTATCAACTCCTTTTACAACATATCACTTGATATTTAACACTAGTTTTTAACAATATTAATATATCCTTTTTTAGCATATGAAAGTAAAATATGTATATTGACTATAAGACAAAGAAACAAATAATAAATTATTTAATACTTATTATTAATTATTACAATAAACATCAATATAATTATCATATGTGATTTGTTTAATTTTGTTGAATTTTTTATAACAAAATCTGAAAATCAAATCAAACCATAAAAGTATGTGAATTTTTAGATTTTTTGTTTTTGTGGTTTATGATTTAAAAATTTTATTTCCTTAGATTAGTTTAATTATTTATAAACAATTTAATTAGATTTAAGCAAATCTGAAATTGAAGAATTAAAATAACATTTCATGAATTTAAGTAACTAAGCAGAATAAAATTAAATTTTTTATTTAAGAGATCAAAACTAAAAATATAACAAATTTTAAGAGATTAAAAAGATATTTAAAACAAATTATAACTTCAAACCTAGGTTTCCATAGACTTATATTTGTTGAGCCAATGTGTCGAGCGGCTACTGATCCATAAAATATTGTCAGTAATTGCAAAGAGAGAAAGCGACACTTTTGTCTATACTCGTAGGTGGTACAACCATAAACATCATTAAAATAAAAAAGAATTGTTTTATTTTTCTTCTGTGGACAAATTTTTTTTAATTGAAAATAAAAACGACACTTTTCTCCAATAAATATAAGAGTACATAAAATAAAAATAAAACAATAATACATAAATCAACACGCATAATTTATTGTTATTTTAAATTTTATTTACTTAAAAAAAAATGTGCACTCTAATATAACACCAGTTGTCCTAAAAAAAACATAACACTAGTTAAACGAGTATAATGATTTTCTTTAATGAAGTATACTATAGAATATTATATTTATAATATTTACTAACCCATTTTTTTTTTATCATTATAGTACTCATTTATGATTAATTTACTCATTCATCGTAAGCATATAAAACCTTTAGTATAAATTTTACCAAAAAGTTAATTTTTTTTGCATTTTCTCTATTTAAAAATTAAACTTACATTAAAAACATGTTAAAAAAAATTTAAATCTATTTATTATTTAAAATTAAAAAAATCAGAAGATTAATTTTAAAAAAAGAGAAGTAAACGAAAAATAACAACTAATCTAAATTTATGAGCTGTGTTTTTCTTCAAGGAGAGAACATGCTTGTACTTGCGAAGAAAAGTATTACTCCTATTTGTAATTTTTATTAAGTTATAAGTTTTAAATAATGAAGCAAGAATAGAATAAATTATTATTAATTTTTAACTTAATACCTATTGTCTCTTTCAAATTAAAAAGGTATAAAGAAAAATGTTAATTATTAATGTTTAAAGTGATTAGAAAATTAGAAAAAGATTTGCCTAGGGCAGAGTGCGACCTATGGTCTATGTGGCGCCACGTCAGGAAGGTTATCCACTCCGGAAGGGAATACGAGTGTTGATTTAAATTTCTCTTTTTATTTTAAAAATTTATTTTAATTATTTTATAAGTAATTCTATTTTAAAATATAAATCAATGATAAATTTTTGTAGAGAACATATTAAAAATAATACATTAAAAAATTAAATTAAAGAATGTTTTTAAGGTACAATAATGATGACAAAATTCAGGATTAAATACATTTTGGTCCTCTAAAATTTGTCAAGTTTGATTTTAGTTTTTTTTAAAATTATTTATTTTTGGTCTTTCTAATTTTAAAATATATCTCTTTAATTTTTCAAGTGATTTAGACTTTAGATAATACTTTATAAATAGACATAAAATGGTTTGGATACCGATTGTAGAATAAAAAATGGTACATATCAAAATCAAAAAATCAAAACAAGACAACCTTTTTAAAATTTTACAAATTTTAAAGAGTTAAAAACCTATTTTACTCTAAAATTTAAATTGAGGAACTCGTAAAAATTATTCATAGATATTTTTATTACTAGAA
Organism: Glycine tomentella; assembly: GCA_007407185.1. Classification (NCBI taxonomy): domain Eukaryota; kingdom Viridiplantae; phylum Streptophyta; class Magnoliopsida; order Fabales; family Fabaceae; genus Glycine; species Glycine tomentella. Next base: position 358,035 of record PYAF01001915.1, read on the forward strand.
AACCTAGTGGAACAGTGGTTTAAAATAAAGAGCATTCGATGCGCTGTATTTGTAATAAATAAAATATTTTAAATTTATAATAAATCATTTATATTGGGATAAATTATTATATTAATTATTTATATTTTTTTTAAATATTCAAATGAAAGTTGAAACTAAAGATTTTGAAAATTATAGATGGAAAGAGATCAGAACTTAAATTAAATCGTTTCGTTGATATTAAAGATAATATATATATATATATATATATATATATATATATATAATTTTGATAGTCTATTAGTTTGGATGGGTTAAGGTATAAGTGTGCCGATGATAAACAATTTTTAATTTCAATTCCTGTGAGTAATATGAGACAATTTGATGTACCAAAATAACTATCATGGAGAATGACAGATAGAAATATGAAAAAAGAAAAAAGAAATATATGCATGATAAAAGAAACCATATACAAAACTCATTATATTTACTTTTTTTATCATAAGATTTATCACATTCATTTATCGCCTTTTCCCCGCCGAATTCATACCATAACCACAATTAATTTAAGGTGATAATTATTATTCTATTATAAAATCTCATTGTCTCCCTACTCTTCTTTACCTCGTACTCCATCATTTCTTGTTCTTCTTCCTTCTTTTCATTCTGTCTCTACCCTTCTACGCAACTTTCCTTCTTTTCTATTGAGCTTCCAATATTCTCACGCCTTGCAATCGTAGTTGCACCCTCCAAACACAAACTGCTTCCCTTCTCTTTTCATCTGTAAGTATTCAAACCTCTCTCTCTCTCTCTTCATAGGATGTGATGTCAAGACTTGTGCCATGCAGTTTCCTTTTTGTTTTCCTCAACTCGCCTTCTTTATTTGTGCTTAGCTTCTTATGCTCATCTGGGTGTTGAAATTTTCAATCAAAAATGTTTTTTTTTTTTTTTTTGCTTGGTCGTTAATGGATGCGCTTTAACTTTACGCAAGGAAACTGATAAAGTAACTTCATCAATACTTGTGTTTATAATTAAGATCCTGATTTCTATGTGTTTAATAGATTGAAATAAACACCTTTTGTCTCTTACTTTATTATGTTCAACACTTAATACACGCCACCATATTCCATAGTTCATTGGTGGTTGAATCTTGTTTTCTCTCACGCAGATCTAGAAAGAAAATTGTTTAGGCTGTGTTTGACTTCTATTTTATAAAAACTGAATTTAGTTTCTACTAAAATTTATTTAGTGTTCAATTATTTTAGAAATATAGTTTTTAAAATCAAAAAGTGAGAAAGGAATAGAACATGCTCTTAATTTCTAGTTCCTGCAAAAAGTGATTTAGTGATTGATGATGGATATCAGAAGCTTTTTTATTTTCCCTCTTGTACATGATAACATGATCTGCAGGATGCATGATATCCCTGAGATTGTGGATATTGGTTTCTTTGTTTTTCCAATTTGTCTTTTGCTTTGATAGATATTATGCAATTGACTTGCTTGTTTCAATTGGAAGAACCTCTTCTCTTCGCCTAATATTTACCTCTCAAGTAGTAGTCTAACTTAATTAGTATCGTAGCTAATTTGGATTGAGCACTAAGAGGAGTTGGGACTAGTCTTCCGCAATATAGCTAATAAGTTTGAATTTCCGTTGAGAGTGGTACCCCCATTTACTATCCAACAGTGTCTCGAATTAGGGAAAAGAAAAGTAAATTGCACTCCCTAGATTTTCTTTCTATGGCTAGCTTCTTTCTTGAAATTAGTTTATTTAATTAAGCAGTTGGTTGAGTCCTGCCTGCAATTGTTTTAATCTGTCAAATAAAGATAAATTGAAGCAGGCACCTACTATATTTAATGTTTGTACTGTAATTGTCATTTTTCTTGCAATTATTGGCAACAAGTGATTATAGTCTTGTAATCTTTTTACCAGAACCCTTTTTTCCCCAAAGAGAGGAATAGAGATTAAATGCAGAGTTATTTTAACGAATTTGGATACTGTGATATGGTTAGTTGTAGAGAGAGAAATACAATTTTTGAGAAATATAATTAGGGTGCAATACAAACAATCGTGGTGAGTTCTTAATTGATAAAAATCAAATATATATTGTTTACTTCTTTCTCCGACATAACCATGTTATGCTATTTAATCACACGATCAAATCCAAATCAATTTTCAACTACTCTGAAGATAAATAAAAATAGAATAATTATAGTTGTCCCACCGACTTTGTATACACAGTAAGGCCTGTGATTAAAGCTATTCTCCATGTATCATTTTTTTTTTCAATTTGTGGGAAAAAAGGGTGGTTGGAGAGTTAAATGGATTGGTTCTTCCCAAATTTGGCATTTGACACACTCTGGCATTAAAATATAGCTATGTAAATTTAACTTTTTTAAAACTAGAACTCTATGAACAAATTTTTGGTAGTTATAGGAGTGGTTGCCAACCATAACTTGAACTTAGCAACTCTAGCCAAAGTTGATCCCACCCTAACCAACCAACTGAGCAACGCCTAGCTAGTTGAAAATAATTATCACCCTATATAGAAGGTAGTTTCCAAATTTCTGTGGATGTGGCTGCAACTTGCTACTCCAATATCATGGTGTAAACCTTTTGATTGGTTCCCAAACTTGGATTTTTTTATATTACAAATACTAATTATTTTTATGGAATTTTATAACTAAATATGGCTAACTAAGTAACCATTTATTAAAACACTGCACTTCATTTGGTTGGTTGCTATGTCGCTTAATTTTGTGTCTTTTCCATTTACATATTCCATATTCATTAATTTTGAGAAACATTGAGTGTACATTAGATGTGGGGAAGGCTTTAAGTAGATATATTTTTGGTCCATAGTATCTACTGACTTAAATTGCTTTGCCAAACCATCATTCTCAGCCACAAGCCACAAGGAAAATTATTGTACCATAGAAGGTTGACATTTTTTATTTGGACCTTTAATTTTGAGTGGTTTGTAAAATTTAAACCCTCTCATACTAACAAAACTCATTTATGAAAACTATGAACTAATCTGCAATCATTTATGAGACACTCATAATTCATACTTGTGCATTTCAGGTTCAGGTACTTGTAAGAAAACATACTGTAAAACTAAAGTGAAAAAATGGCCTTAGATGACTTCGAGGAGACTGTGCACCAAAAAGGAAATTGGAAATCTTCCAGTGAAATCATTGCAGATTCTGATAGAAATGCCTCTGGTGGCTTTGATTGCAACATCTGCCTCGAGTGTGTGCAAGATCCAGTGGTGACACTTTGTGGTCATCTTTATTGCTGGCCCTGCATATACAAATGGCTTCATTTTCAAAGCACCTCTTTGGATAATGAAGAGCAACAGAAGCCACAATGTCCTGTATGCAAATCAGAAGTTTCTCAATCCTCCCTTATTCCATTATATGGCCGCGGCCAAACCACAATACCTTCTAAAGGGAAGCCACATCAAGTAGGGACTGTCATACCACAAAGACCTCATGGTCCCAGAACACTTAACAATAGAAGTGTTTCCCAACCTATTTCTCAAGGTTACCATCCCTATAGTAATCCTTATCATCCTCAACAATTCAACTTGATTCCAAGCGGTTACACCTCACCTATGATTAGAACAAGTGGTTCAATAGACAACACATTTGGAATCTTTGGAGAGATGATATATGCAAGGGTGTTTGGTAACCCTGTGTCAAACCTTCTTACATATGCCAATTCGTACAATCTTTCGGGGACCAATAACCCAAGAATGAGAAGACATTTAATGCAAGTTGATAAATCACTCAGCAGAATAAGTTGTTTCCTCCTTTGCTGCCTAGTTTTGTGTCTGCTCTTATTCTGATTGCTATTTCATTTTCATCCTTAGTTATAGTACATCCTTACATAGAATACGTTCATTCATGATCCAGATGTATTCTATGTTAGAGTAGCTGCAAATTAATGCCGAGTTATGTGTAAATTACCAATCTCTCTACGAGCTATATGAAATGAATAATGATATTCTTATACCATTTTTAGAACTTCTTTTTTCTGTCTCTCTAAATCATATTGTTCATCTTATCCCACACTTTTTTCTTTTCTTATCCCATTTCTTTGCTAATTGTAAAAGTTCTGCGGGAGTAGAGTTATACATATGAGAGAATAGATGGTAGTATAACTTGGAATTTCAGACAAGACTATACCAGAACAATCCACTGAACTCCATGAAGAGTAATTGGATTGAAGTTTATAGCAGGTGGTCTAGTTGGAAGGTGAATTCAATAATCAATACAACCTGGAACAAGGAATCATACCTTAGCGAGTAAACTAATAACGAATTTCTTCTAAATAGGTAAAAACTTTTCAATCGAGGCTTTGGACTCTACACATTTTGCCTCAACTCGCCTTATAAATAAGTTATTGTCAGTAGTGTCAGTACACATTAATGACATTTATTGTCACTTCACTAAAATTCTCACTATTTTTAAGTGTTGGAATGCATTTGCAAGTACCCTAACCCTTTAGCACCGACCTCTGCCATGCCTAAAGAGAGAACCACCGCGAGAGTACTTCCGAACTCAGTTAAAATCAAAATCAGACATCTCAGACCAGTTCAGTTGGTAATTCTAATTAGCCAACTAATGCTTCTACCTGAGGTAGGACAAATAAGAGGATTCAGGATAGGAATGACTTTGCTTATTTGTAAGGGCAGACATGGGATGCATTAAGCCTCGGAAGTCATACCTTATCCATTGCAATGGATGAAACTAGTTGCTATGGTCCATACTATAATATGCCAACTGTAAGTTTTTCAAATCTTTTTCGAAGTTATGACTTCCCTAAGTTGATGAGTGAATAGAGAGGGCATAAGGAATGGAGAGCATTCTCTATATTTCTAGTATGAAAACCTTTGTTACGTGTAACCAATTCACGTGCCTTACTCAACCGATTGAACTAGACTGATTTTGTATTTCAATAGTAAATTGGTAAATGATGGGAAAATGTTGAATGTAAATAATTATTACATCATTAAAGAAAATTTTGTATGTGAAAGATTCTTTCTTTACGTTATTCTTGTTTAATTTCATGAACCTGAAAGTGACTACTAGAGGGGGGCATGGCATGGCATCTAGCGACAAACAGAAGATCACTTTTTATCTTTTGAAAAGCAAGAAGATCGATTTAGTGATGATGCAAGTGACTTAAGGTGGTCCCAGTTCATCAAGCTGTTTGAAGCAAAATTGCCATGAAGGCATGGGCTCACCATCCTTATCCTTCACCATTTAGAAGGCTGAAACAAAATTTGGATTGGACTGCCAGCAACGATTTTCCACATTACACTGATTTGAAGAGGTGTGGCAGAATGAATTACTAAATGAAATAGGAGTTTTCGGGACTCTCCAATGTTATTTTAAACAAAATTCTGGTTTATCAAGTCAAAACAGTTATTATTTTAATAAGGTTTAAATATTTTTTTTAGTTTTGTAATTTAGCATTTTTTTTCTTTAAGAAAAATTGGTTTTAGTCTTTATCAATTATATTTCTTTTTTTCTTTAATACAGATTAAATCACATATTTACTGTTAAAAACATTATCTAAATCGCTTTAAAGAAATAGAAATATTTAATGGTAACCTTACCATTCACCGGCCTATGGCCTATGTGAGGCAACATAAGTTCATTTCAACTTTGAAACTTCAATTCTGTTTTTTATTTATTTATTTATTTATTTATTTATTTATTTATTTATTTATTTATTTATTTATTTATTTTACTTTATTTGGTCCGCATAACATATAGTATCACCATCGAATGAAAAGTTTTTTAAGCTTAGTCTCTCATTGCCGGTCCTTTATCTTATCAAGAATTTAAGTATTTTTTTTTCTTTATTTTTCTGTGATGAGTAAGCTTTGTTTTAAAAAACAAATTAATATTAATTCTGGTACTACAGCTCCCTGCATTTTCTCTATCAATATCGATCCAAAATAAGAAACAGCAATGTCCCCTTTCCTCAGCTTTGCCAACAGATTTCATTATCAATCTCCAATGGTACTTTCTTCAGCTTATTGAGTTGATGTATGGTTAGAGTAATGTTTTGGACATTACTGAAAATATAATGAACACTTATACAAATAATCAAGAGGGGGATGAATTGATTTTACCTCAGAGTTTTTAAAATTTTCTTTCAAAATGTAACCGCGGAAGATTTTCAAAAAGGATTGTATCTTTAAAATCAAATAGGAAATCAATTATCTTCACCAATTAGACCAATCTTGTGCTTTGACCAATATTGTAAGATGAACAAAACTAATACTTCAAGAATATTATGAAAGACAAACAAAAATATCAAACCACACAAGATTTATACTGGTTCACCTCTCAAACTCGGAGGCTACATCCAGTTTTCTTCTAACCAAACATTGGCCAGAGTTCCACTATAACAAATATTAGTTCTTTACAAGCTTACAATGATCTCTCTTATCCACCCTAGGTAAAATTCAAAATCTATCCCTATAAACTTTTCAAAAGACCAAGAACCAAAGATCCTTTTTCTGTTCTTCTTTCTAGAAAACCTTTTCTAGAAAAAGCTTTAAAGAATAGAATGGTTATATGGACAATCAACTCAAATACAACACAAATATCAAACAAAAAACCAAGCTTAAGGTTCAAGAAAGATATCACCTTTTAATCCTCAGCTAATTCAATGAAATGAATGATTCACACAATCTGAGAATGTATGCAAATACTCTTTCTTGATAATTTCTTTAACCAATAGCTTGAACAACTCTTCAAACAATGAACATGATGACTAACAAATCATGTAACTCTCCATGACACTTAGCATCTTTTAGTTTCCTCTTCAAACTCAGCCTTGGTGTTTATGAAAACTGTAGAAAATGATTTTCTCAAGACTTGTACGAGCCTCTTAGTTTTTCTCTTAATTAAAATCATATATCAGATGTTCTATTTATAAAAAAAACATATTTAACTAACAGTAATCGATTATTTCGTCAATGTAATCGATTATTTTAACCAGATAATCGATTAAGGTGTTCATCAGGAATCTGAAAATTTGTCACGAACAAAATAATCGATTAAGTCATCTTGTAATCGATTATTCCAGATGAACTTAGTTTTCTAATACACTTGTGTAATCAATTAAGCTCCCATTTAATCGATTAACACATAACATGATAAAAACACATCAATGCATATTTAATCGGTTACGAATATCTGGTAATCGATTAAACCAAATAAAAATGCTTTGTAAAATTATGCAGAAGTTTATGTAATCGATTATTCCATGAGATAATCGATTATCACAGAAAATTCTAAAACGTGTTAGGCTAATTTAATCGATTAAAAATAAGTGATAATCAATTAAAATGTTTATAAGGCATTTTCCAGAAGAAAGACCCATACTTGCTTTGTAAAATTGTTTTTTAAACTTCTTAGTTGCCTTTATGAATTTCTTTCAACTTTCTAATTACCATATGATTAAACCGATTTAAATGTATGTAAGAATGCATGAATTAATCAAAACTAATGAGGATTATAAAGCTTTACACTACTTCACAACAGGTCTTTAACGACGGTTGTTTGAGGCCTTCAACGACGGTTCATGAACCGTCTTTGAATCTTGAGTAGTAGAAAATTATGGTTTTCAATGACAGTTATGGAACTATCTTTGTTTCCATCTTTTTATGACGGTTATTTTGAACAAGCGTCTTAGTTTGAAATTATTTTTTTTAAAAAAAAATACTATACATTCAACGACAGTTGTGGATGACAACCGTCTTTGAAAGTATGATACGAAGACGGTTATTGGTCACAACCGTCTTCATATGAGCACTTTTTTCCCACAAAAGTTTCAAAGACGGTTTTTTCTCAAAACCGTCTTTGAAAGTTGGATACGAAGACAGTTTTATGTAACAACCGTCTTTGAAAGTTGGATACGAAGACGGTTTTTTGTAACAACCGTCTTTGAAAACTGAATACGAAGACGGTTTTATGTAATAACCGTCTTTGAAAGTTGGATACGAAGACAGTTTTATTTATCAACCTTCTTTGAAAGCTGGATACGAAGACGGTTATTTCAAGAACTGTCTCTGAATGTAAGTTAATTTTTTTTCGTAGACATTCCAAGACAGTTTTTTCTAACAACTGTCTTTGAAAGTGTCATAAGAAGACGGTTTTTGAAAAGAATCGTCTTTGAAAGTGAGATATGAAGACGGTTTTGAGAACAACTGTTTCTGAAAGTGAGATACAAAGACGGTTTTTGATGACAACCGTCTTAGAAACTACAATACGAAGACGGTTTTGTGTTTAAGCGTCTTTGAAAGTAAGAATCAAAGACGGTTTTTGATAACAACCGTCTTTGAAACTTACATTCTAAGATAGTTCTTCTATAACCGTCGTTGAATGAATGCTTTTTTTTTTTAACATTTTGATTCAGTTGTTTAATAAATTATGATATAAATTTAATTTATTGATTAAAAATTATATTCAATAATATAATTTTTACATAAAACACAAATACAAGTAAAATGGCCAGCAACAAACATATTTTGCCAAGTTATTTCGTATATATATATATATATATATAGAGAGAGAGAGAGAGAGAGAGAGAGTTATTCATAAAATGTATGTTGAAATGTGAAAATACAATACACAATTAATTTTTACATAGCTGTAGCAATATTTTTCCTTTCCATTTAATCAAGGCCAATAGGTGGGTGCTGCAAATCCCATATGTCATCCCAAATAAGTGGCCATTAACTTCTTATGCCAAATTAACCTGTACACTAACAGACAAATTGAATCAACTTAAATTGAATGCAAAATATTTTCAATGTATGACATTACCTCAATGCCACTTGAAATGTCACTTCCACTAAATAACCTAAATCTTAACAATCAATCAGATAGCATGCTATATATCACTTACAATAGCACAGTCAGGGGCAGCGACAGTTGAAGCTTGCTGATATTTCAAAATGGTCCAAGCAAAGACATAATCAAACTGGAATCCTAGTGAAAGAAGTCAACAACAACCAAAAAAAGAGGAATATAAAAGAAAAGTTAAACATATATGAGTACATGAAGTTCATGAGAAGGAATATGACTTTAATTTGAGTACGTTTAATTAATTCATTTATGTCAGTTGCTTTGTACTGTAAAGTTACAAACTTCACAAAACAAAAGTTCTTAAAGGTGTGGACCACCCAAACAAAACACCGAAGATATGAAATGTAACACCCCAATATTTCTATTTATTGTATATGGATTGATAGAAATATTTTAGGACTATTAGAAATTCAAAAGTAGTTTCTAAATGTTTTTACTTCTAAGAAGCAATTGAGCTAAATTCAAGCTATAATTGAGTAATATTATGTGGTATAGAAAACTTGGATATAATCTTTAGAATTTCCTCTTAAATGTGTGGTAAA
>PYAF01001916.1:0-39408 GCA_007407185.1 Glycine tomentella
ATTAATATTAATCAACCATTTATGCTTCACACGTTTCCTACTGTCTTGTCTCTATCATGCTTCTGACCTTTGGCTTTTGAGAATTTGTGAGGCAAAGTGTATATCTGTCCGTGTTCTGCTATTTTTTGTCTTTACACGCTTGGCGATTTGTTTTTGCTGGTCAGTGGTTCCCATAAGCTTTCTAACACACCATGTATCTTAGCTTCCTTCCATCATTCAAAATCTCAAAGTTTCTTTTTTTTTTATCAGTGATTCACTGGCCACTAGATCCAGGGATTCCGCCTACACTCACGAAAGAAAAAGCCACTGCAAAGGATAAACTATACTCAAGGTGAGAAAACCCTCATTGCGGGGTTAACGTCGTTAAATAATAGTTAGACCGAGCATGCTAAACATAAATGTCACAAACATAAATGCCCACCCTAAACCCTAAACCCTTAACCACAAACTAACGTCACATGACCATACCCTAAACACAACCTAACCATGCCCAGCAAACCCTAATCCCTCAAACGCGAACAGAATCACCACTTGAACGCATGCTTCTCGTCACTCAAAACACCTTCAAAAATCTCTTAAAAAACGAAAAAATACCAGAATGATGACAGTTTAGCAGAGACAGAGAACACTGGAAGCCAATATATGAACCAACTGGGGAGCGGGGGGGGCTATTTGCAAAAATGGGGCAGCTGTAACATGCCTGAATTAGGCATGTTACAACACGCCCAATTAGGCATGTTACAACACGCCCAATCTAGGCGTGTTGTAACATGCCTAATTCAGGCATGTTACACAACCCCAGTTTTGTAAATAGTTTTGAAACAGCCCCTTATCGGTAAATATTTTGTAAAAAAACACCATTTTGGTTCTTTTGTCGATGATTGTAAAATTTAGGTTCGGTGATATTCTTGCGTGAAATTATTTAAGTGTATGATATAATCATACAAACATGTAGCTTTTACTATGTGTGGGGTTTAATTTAATTTTATAAAAGGGATCTTGTAATGTACAAATTTTCACTGGCTGCATACTGAATCTTGAAAATTATTTGAAAATTCATGAATTAGCTTGCTTGAGTTGTGTTTAATTATCATGCATATCAACTAAAATATGTTTTGATATGTGTGTATTTTATTTCATAGTTAATTATTAATGGACTTATATGATGCTATAATTTGGAGTATGACTTTGTGAGTTATTAGTGTATATAGAATTAGAGTATTTATTTGGTAGTTATGTGAAATGATGTTTTGTAAGTTGGTCATCATTTTCTGGGAAGTGGTGACAATGCATATTTTATTACAAGAATTGAATATGCATGAGATATGTCCATCTTGTATGGGGTGAGATATCTTCATCAAGGATGGAGATGAGATATTAGATACATCATTCTGGGATGAGAAAGAGATTCTGGATACATTTATCTATGATGAGCAAAACAGTGAAACATCATTGCATAGATATGAGCTCATAGATCGATCCTTTAAAGAATCTTCTGGAACCAAAGAGTTGAGTCTAGTGATTCTAGGAATCACTAAGTGTGTTTGTGATATTTGTTTATTCAAGAATTGGGAAAAAAACCAAAATAATATTTTTTATTAAGTATTTACGAAAAAGGGCCTGTTTGCATAATATTTACAGAAATAGGGCAGTGTAACATGCCTGGATTAGGCATGTTACAACACGCCCAATCTAGGCGTGTTGTAACATGCCTAATCCAGGCATGTTACAACTGTCCCATTTCTATAAATATGCCCCCCCCCCCTCACCATTTCCTCATTTCCACCATCTCTCTAGAAGTGCTCTGCCTTCTCTCTAGAGTTTCTCGTTGGATATTTTGTGCAGCGAAGCTCTGCTGAATTGTGAAGTTTTTCAGAAAAAATCCTGCGTACAAGTAAGTGGATTTAATTTTTTGCCTCTGTTACAATATTTTTAGTCATGTTGTTATTATTTAGTTATTTATATTGTTAGTGATGCATGTCCTTATTATTTAGCAAAATAGATGTTAGGTTACTTAATAATTGTTTTAGTTTAGGGTTTAGGATTTATGTATTAGAAAAATGTTAGGATGATGTTAATTTGTTAGTGACATAAATTTAGGTAGATAGAAAATTGTTTAGGTGTTTGATACTCTAGTGTTTGGATAAAATGATTAGAATTTAGAATTTAGGGTTAATGCGTAGTTATTGTATGAGGGTTAAATTATTAGGGTTTAGGGTTGGGGTTTATGGCAATGGTATGAGGGTTTGTGGTTTATGGTTTAGGGTTTGGTGGGCATGGGTACATCGGTTTGAGGGATTAGGGTTTGCTGGGCATGGTTAGGTTGTGTTTAGGGAATAGTTATGTGACGATAGTTTGTGGTGAAGGGTTTAGGGTTTGGTGGGCATGGGACGTGACGTTTGGGCTAGGGTTGGGGTAGGGTTGGGTTTGATGGTCATGTGACGATTGTTTGCGGTTAAGGGTTTAGGGTTTGGTGGGCATGGAATGTGACGTTTGGGCTAGGGTTGGGTTAGGGTTGGTTTGATGGTTTCGGTTGCATGGTTTAGGGTTTGGTTCAAGGTTTGGGGTGCAGTTATTAGGGTTTATGGTTTTAGGTTTTGGTTTTAGGGTTTAGTGTTTAGAAATTTGTTGTTTTAATGATTTGTGAATTGTACATAATTGTTAACATGGATTTTTATTTTTGGTGTATCAAGTTACTGATTTATCTGGATCTGATTCGTCGCGCTCTGTATCGGATCATGAGGCTGAGCCGACGGATCCGACATCTTATGTGGTTCCTACCTCGTACAAGTGGGGCGCTTTGCGTAGGCGTACTCGGCGCACCCATGTTTCACAAGCTGTGTGGAACGAGGCCAAAGTACGACTACTAAAGACTCGCTGTGGCAAGCTGTCGGGGGGGCCAACATATGACAATATTCCTCAAGTCGTTTCTGATATGCTACGTGACGTTGGCTTTCTTCATGTCGCACGCATGCGACATATTCAGGTATGCAACACCTCATATTAGTAATCAAATTTTATTTAACGATAACTATAGTTGTCAATTGATTAATGATATTGTTTTAGATTGATGCTGGGCTGATTAGTGTTCTGGTTGAGCGATGGAGGCCAGAGACCCATACGTTCCACATGCCACATGGAGAGATGACTATCACGTTACAAGATGTGGCTGATATTTTGGGATTGCCCACGACTGGCAATGTCGTCACTGGATTGACTTTGTCCAATTGGCCGGAGGTCATTGAGGACGTTTTCAGTCAAGAACCTGACGACAAAACGGAGCTGACCGGTGGATATCTGCGACTGGCTTACTTCGATATGCATTTTGGGGATTGGGGTCAGTTGGATAAAGATTTTGTTAATGTGACGCAGTTTGCACAGGCGCACATTGCCCGCCTTCTTGGTGCATGGCTGCTCAGCGATCGATCTGGAGGTAGCGTGATGGCAGCACGCTATATCCCGTTGTTGGCTGGGGATTTCCCAGAGATCGGAGGATACAGCTGGGCCTCAGCGGTCCTTGCACATTTGTTTAGACAGATGTGTGAGTGTACAGATGCAGCCAGAAAGGACATTGGTGGATGTCATATGCTGCTTCAGGCATGGGCGTGGCTGAGATTCCCACCAATTGCTCCATCTATTCCGCAGCCTACAGACCCACATCGCATTTTGGACATCGGTATGTGTGACTATAATGTTCATTTTATAACAATTTTAACAATTAAGCCCTACATTGTTTAATGTTAGTTATTTTGTTAACAGGTTTAACGCTCTATGCCGATTTAGACTGCACGAGGTGGTCTATTACAGGACGACATTTGATGCCCTCAGTCGGGACAACGTATTTATAGTAATTGTTTAGTAATTGTAAGTTTGCATTTGTGGTACATGTGATTACATAAAACAAGCTAACTTTTTTTTTTTATGTGCAGGTGGTTTGGGAACCATATGGGCTACCATTTCCTTGGTGCATCTGACAATGAGCGATTATTGTGGATGGCATCAACGCCTATTATCTGCTTCCACACAGTTGAAGCTTCCCAGCCAGATAGATGCATGCGGCAATTTGGGAGGGATCAGCCAATCCCACGTCCTGCCATGAAGCTCAAGGGTGTGCACGACTTTTCACTGTGCGGTAAACGAGAAGACAACTGGGTTCGTAAGCTCAGACCGTTTATCAGGCATTGGCAGGTTAGGGAGCAGCACATTGACCTCCCCCCCCCAGTCCAGGGCTTAATGTCACCAAACCATGAGTACACATGGTATGGTACAGGGAAAATGGGAAGCGATTTATCACCAAGGAGGGTGCCAAGACGGGTCGTAGTGTAAGTTTCGTTTTGATAAAAAAAAATTTATTTACATTAATTATCATAATTGACATAGTTGACACTGATGTTTATATATTTGAATTTATAGGTCGATGGGATAGAGATGTTGTACTTCGCGACACTTAGGCAGAATAGGGCAATGTTCGACTTCAATTGGGCCAATCAGGAGTTGGGTCACTTAATGTCTATCTTCACACAAAGTTGTCAGGTGGAGGAGGCTGGACCACAAGCTCCCGAGATGCAACTTGAGGAGGAGCCACAATTGTCTCTTCAAGTTGGTCGTCGCAGAAGAGAGGGACGTGGTCTAGAGCGTCGACAGAGACGTATTTAGTAGGTGCCTGAGCCCATTGTTGGTCCTGGGCTTGCCGCCCCGGGTTGTTATAGGCCTCCAATTATGTCATCGACATATGGGAGCCAGGTCTTTTATCATGATCTTACTGAGCATACTGGGTCCTACTATTACGTGGATGTGCCTCCACCGGCGGACGCACAGACGCAAGGCCAATATGTGGATGTTGGCTTTGGGAATGTTCCCGCTGATTGGACGCATACCAACGTCAAGCAGATGCTCATGGATTTTGATATGGCCACAACAGGTTGTGGGGGTTGGGCAACAGATGCACCATATGTGTCAGAATCTGCTGAGCATCCTATGCCATTATATGCAGACCAGGGCACTCCATGTCCACCTCCATATGTCCCATTATATGAGGCAAGCCCCTCTCAGGCAGACCTGCCCGAGGCAGACAGTTCTCAACGACCTCGAAGACAGAGGCAACCTGATCGACAAGCGCGTAATGTGACGTGGCCACCACCGTCTTAGTTTTAGTCGGTTGCTTGTACCATTCGTTTGTACCATTTATTTTAATGATGTGTAGTGTAACTATTATGTAAGTTACATTTGTTTGTGCTATTTATTTTTTTTAAATGATGCTCAGTCTAAGTATTATTTAGCTTATAATTGCCGTGAAATGCACGAATTCATGTGAATCCCATTTTTTATGCAAAGAACAGTAAACTCATAGGTCTGAAGTAAGAAACAAAATAGAACGTTCATTTGTAATAAGAACGATAATGTAAAACAACATATTCAGCGCACATTTCTCATTCCATCTGGATGTCCGGTTTGCAAAAAATAGCTAAAATTTCAATTGGACAAAAACGTTTTCAGTAGTTCGATTCTGCTATGATCTTCAACACGTCTTTGTCGCTTGTCAACTTTTTTATGTGATATTCGATTGTGCTGTTTGAATATTGTGCATGGCCTGGATGTCGAAAAAATAATTTTCTCACCACCTGTGACATGTGAATCCCATCAGGGGGAAATCCAACCGGCACAAATTCCTTGATGGCAGCCTTCAGTCTTTCCATGGTGCATCCAGAAGGAATTTGAAATCGTATTGGGTTTGTTCCAGTAAAGGCATAACCCACAAAACCGGCTCTTCGTGGTATGTTCCAACTTCCGTTGTAATATAGCATTGCATCATGTGTGGGGACGATGGTGGACTGAAGTAGGTTAAGTATACCATCGGGTGTTCTGTTGATGGCACATAAAATTTCAATTGGGCCAGCACTCGACATATTGTCACTGCACCTTAACATTCTGCAAATATCATCATCATTTGTGAGTGCCACAGAAGTAAAAAAAATAGTGCTGACCTGCATGCAGGGATGGTTGTCGATAATAGATGTTATCAACAAAATGGTCATCAGTAAGAAGAAGGGTGTGTTGCATCCTACTCTTCAGGGTTTGAAACGAACAGTCATCAGGAACTCGCATTGGAATTGGAGTTGCACATTGGAAAGAAACCCCTGTTTCATCGTGCTTCGTTGATCCATTCGGATAAATGAACGCTAGTTTTGAATTACCAATGTTCTGACTGCTGGTTTCTCCTAAGAATGTCATCGTATGCACATTGAATTTTGAGTGCCAACCATGTGAGTTATATAGGGCTCAATGGCGCCCAATGCAATGACGGGGTATTTGTTAGGCGTGTTCAGTCACGCCTAACTTGGGCGTGTTGAATGACGACCTATTTGTTAGGCGTGTTCAGTGACGCCCAACTTGGGCATGTTGAATGACTCCCAACTTGGGCGTGTTGAATGACACCCAAGTTGGGCGTCTTCAATGACGCTGAAGTTGTGCGTATCATGTCAGACGTTGTTTGACAGCATGCATTGAACATATTGTTACATCAAATGCATACATTATCAGACAACCAAAAAATCAAACATGATTAGTATTAAAACGTTATAAACAAAAAGTTAACACAAAACTAATATAACATATCGAATAACATTGTACATTAACATACAATTAATAAAAAAAAACATACAACCACTCAGAATATCATGAAGTCCCCCCACGACTAGGACAAACTCTCCTGTTGTGCCCAACTTGCTTACAAATGCCACACCTCATACGTCTCTGGGATGTTTTCACTTTGTCCATCTCGTTACGTATTCTAGTGGACCTTGGATGACCTTTGGCATGCAGCATTGATGTGTCAGGTTTGATGACCGGACCTTCACCCGGTGGAATGGCCCGTTCATTACCTATTGGCTGCCATGGCACTGAATATGCCTGCACCAACGTACTTACAAGGAAGACGTCATCCACATACTGAAAAGGATTTTGGCGCACATGTAAAGTAGCAGTTGCGGCATGACTGCATGGGTATTTGAATGCCTTGAACTTCCCACACTGACAAACCCGATTGGCAAGGGACACTGAATATGACTTCTCGCACCCATCATCCACCTGAAATAACGTTTGAGCAACGTTATATCTTCGTACATGGTGCCCTGAAGCCAGGGACTGATTACGCCTCATTGCTTCAACCACATTTTTGCAATATCGTTGTGAATGCTGAAGCTGTTCGGCAGCCGCCTCACCTTTGTCTACAAAATACTGAACCAGTCGGGTGTACGTGTGTTTCACAAGAGCTGTGATAGGCATGTTCCTGGCTCCCTTCAACACCTTGTTCACTGATTCAGCCAAGTTTGTTGTCATGTCGCCGTATCTTCTCCCCTCTACATCATATGCACGTGTCCATTTCTCTTTGGGGATGGAATCAATCCATTCCTCAACCTCAGGACTGGTCTCACGAAATCGCACAAATTCGATGTCAAACTCGACCATAGAGGGTGTATAACCTGCAACATCTTAAAAATACATCAACATAATTCTCTTTACAAATTTTTCTAAACCAAAAGTATGATAAATATCAACGTTTTCAGTCACCTAAATTCATGAGGGCCTTCTTCAATCTTGTGTAACGACTACGTTTCTTATTCATATTTAATTGATTTCGCTTGTTAATTTATAGAATTTTTTTTACGTAATTTCATTTACGTAAAATTAATTATACGTAATAAATTATTTTTCTAGCGCGTTCGCAAAATTGTCACAATACACGGTTCAAACATAATTTAAGATACAGTCTGAATACAACACAGTCCCAAATAGTCTGTTATAACATAAGATACAGACAGCTCAATGCAGTATCAAATACAGACAAACAGAAAATCACAAATAAAGCATATAGTCATCCAACAGCACATAGAACATCCAGTTCCTTCCTTAATGCTTTCCTTAGCTTACTGTTCCTCTGCTCGCCCAAATAAATTGGGGTCATCACAGGTATCAAATCACAGACACAACTCGGGTAAGTATATGATAAACATGGTTAGATAAATGATAGAATTAATATAAATAACAATTTTGCTTCTGGTACCCTGTGGTGATAATCTGAGATCTCAGTCATGCATCATTTAATAAAGAAATCACGCATCATTCATTATGTATTTGTTTTATAATTATTACGTTGTTCTATTATTTATATTAATTCTGTCATTTATCTAACCATGTTTATCATATACTTACCCGAGTTGTGTGTATGGTTTGACACCTGTGATGACCCCAATTTATTTAGGCGAGCAGAGGAACAGTAAGCTAAGGAAAGCAATAAGGAAGGAGTTGGATGTTCTATGTGCTGTTGGATGACTATATGCTTTATTTGTGATTTTTTGTTTGTCTGTATTTGATACTGCGTTGAGCTGTCTGTATCTTATGTTATAACAGACTATTTGGGACTGTGTTGTATTCGAACTGTATCTTAAATTATGTTTGAACCGTGTATTGTGACAATTTTGCGAACGCGCTAGAAAAATAATTTATTATAACGACTACGTTTCTTATTCGTATTTAATTGATTTCGCTTATTAATTTACAGAATTTTTTTTACGTAATTTCGTTTACGTAAAATTAATTATACGTAATAAATTATTTTTCTAGCGTGTTCGCAAAATTGTCACAATACACGGTCCAAGCATAATTTAAGATACAGTCCGAATACAACACAGTCCCAAATAGTCTGTTATAACATAAGATATAGACAGTTTAACGCAGTATCAAATACAGACAAACAGAAAATCACAAATAAAGCATATAGTCATCCAACAGCACATAGAACATCCAGCTCCTTCCTTAATGCGAAAAAAAAATTCTGTAAATTAATAAGCGAAATCAATTAAATACGAATAAGAAACGTAGTTGTTACATCTTGCATCCTTGAATCTTTGATTAAAATTACTGACAATGTGATGCAGGCAAAACACATGATGCGCAAAAGGTGGTTGCCAACCAGGATGACTTTGAACAGCAGATATAATGCTCCGGTGGCGATCTGAAATGAGGCATATATTTTGCATGCGAGTAACGTGGAAGCGAATGTTAGAAAGGAAGTAATTTCAAGCTTCCAGCGTCTCAACAATGGCAAATGCCAAAGGCACACATTCATTATTCCCATCCTGAGTTGTGGCAACCAACAATTTTCCTTTATATTTGCCATATAAATAAGTCCCTTCAGCTTGAATGATGGGCTTGCAATAGTTAAATGCCTCGCAACACTATCCAAAAGTCCAAAAAATGCGATGAAACACGCGCTTTGCCCGTATCAGTCGATTTGCAACGAAGTAATCATTCGTCTGAATATCAAAATAAGAACCCGGGGCAAAACGAAGCATGTAGTTACACCACCTGGAAAGAATGCATAAGATTCTACCCAGTCCCTATAAACCATTGCCATTGCTTTCTGCTTCGTATACCAGGCCTTTCGATAAGAAACCTTAAATCCATGTGTTGGCAATCCTCTCCTGAACCAATGAGATTGACACTGATGGTTCCTCCTTAATCATTCCTAACAAAAAACAAAAATAACAATCACATCAACAACATGCTTTGAAAACAAATATGTTTTCGAAATGCATCACAGTGAATTAAAACATACCAACAACCAGGGCAACAATTACGTCAGAATCAAGCTGTCTGTGACCCTGTGAAATATGATCATTCAAGCAATTGTGCTTTCCACCCCATTTTGAAACAACCCACTTCTCACGGAAAACTGGTTTAATAACCCTAACCCTCCAAGGGCAACCATCAGTATGTGCAACACACTTCATGGAAAACTTGTCAGGCTTGCTCTCAACCACAGTTGCTTCTTGATGCTCCTTCATCAAGTTATGCTTCACTGCTATTTGTGCTTCCTTTTTCGAGTCAAATTCTTGTTTAACAAACAAATCATCCCCTAGTTGCCACGGACCCTGCACTGATCCTAAACCCGAACCAGAACCAGAACCGCTAAAAGAGTCTTGTTCGGGTGGGTAACTCCAATCAATATATGTATAATGAGGAATTCCTTGCCAGAAAGGAATCGCCCCAGCAGCTGCACATTCAACGTCAGTTTAATTAACGATATCAACTAAAAAGCACTACCAACATAAATTCTTACCAAAAAATGAATCACTTAACGTTTATAAGTATCCAGCTAAAAAGTAACTAAAAAGAAATCAACTTAAACCCTAAATCCTAAACCCCAGCCAAACCCTAAACCCCAACCAATCCCTAAACCCCAACCAAACCCTAAACTAACCACAAAGCCCTAAACCCCAACCAAACCATCCAAACCCTAAACACCATGTACGCCTTCTAACACAACCCTAACCCCTCACTAGAATACCCAAACCCTAAACCCCAACCAAACCCTAAACCCAAACCCTAAACCTCAACACAAAGCCCTAAACCCCAACCAAACCCTCCATAACCCTATACTATCAATCCTAAATCTGAACCCCTAACTATTTAACCCAAACAATAAAGCACAAACACTTCCGGTTAAACAACATACACCTAAACAATTTACTATACAAAACAAAATTCTACCATCCTAATTCATTTAGTCAACAAACTTAACTAACAAAATAACATCATTTAATGCACATTCAAGAAAATATTAATAAACAATATAAAACAAATTAAATGACAAAACATTCTAATTCACATCCTCAGCTAATTTACCTTGTTCTGGTTGACTAGAACCACCCTCCGCATGATCACGACTTTGAGATGGCCCGACATTAACATCTTCCTGATGCACACCAGCATCCTCATCCACATCCGACGCACGAGCATCCTCCTCAAGAAGCCGATCTTCCATTGCAATATTTTCATCATCGTCATCCTCTTCATCGTCATCCATGACCCAAGTTCGGTCATGTGAATCCTCCTCAGACACGTTTACCTCTCCGCCAACAAATGATGCCCCTCCAGCAGCATACGATGCCCATCCAGCAGCATACGATGCCCCTCCAGCAGCATATGATGATGTATGATGTGGAACTGCCTGGATGGGTAAAACAACATCCTCAACTTGTGTAATATCCACGTACAACTCCAAAAAATCTTTCCTTCCCTGGTTGCAAAATTCATCCAGTACCAACTCCACGTCTTCATCATCCATTATTTGAAACCCCATAAACTTCTCCTGTTGCCATAATCTTCCCATCAGTAAAGTGATAGACTGGTTGTTATTTAGACATAATTTTTGTCGTATCTTCTCATGCAATTCACTAAGTGTTGAGGTACGCCTCACAGAGGTTGCTCATGTTTCCCCTTCAAAAATGACACCCTGTTGACCTTGATATTTTCTTCCATTACAATATAAGATAATGCGAACAGAATCACCACCTGAACTCATCCTTCTCTTCACTCAAAACAACTTCAAAAATCTCTGAAAAAACAAAAATACACTAGAGTGGTAGGCAGTTTAGCAAAGACACAGAAGACTGCAAGGCAACATATGAAGGAAATGGTGAGGGGTGGCCATATTTATAGAAATGAGACAGTTGTAACATGCCTGGATTAGGCATGTTACAACATGCCCAATCTAGGCGTGTTGTAACATGCCTAATCCAGACATGTTACATTGCTCCATTTCTGTAAATATTATGCAAACAGCCCCTTTTTTGTAAATACTTAATAAAAAAATATTATTTTGATTTTTTTCCCTCAAGAATTTAATATAGTAAAGTGTTAGTGTTTATTTACTAGAATGTTTTTTTTGTTGTGTGAATAATTGTGGTTGTTTTATAAGTATGTATCTATTATTTTAAATTTAACTTTGCGAATACCATGATTAAATTTTCCAATTACCATATCAATTAAGAACAATATTTACCAACTTTTTTAGAACTTATTTTATGCACTAAGATTATTATCTCATTGAAAATATTATTTTCAGAGTTCAAGAAAGAAGTTTTTGAGACGAAAAATTATGGAAAATTACTTCATGCTCTTCATTTCATTCACTTTTTTTCAATACACTCGATCAAACAATTTATGTAATTTACAACAAACATTTAGAGAGTGATTTTTTCATTTATGATAATATTATCTGATTTTTAATAGATTTGTCCGTAATTAGAAAATTAATTTTCTAAAATATTAATTAAGGTTATGTCTCACCCAGCTAATCTGTAGCTTTATTTCTCCTTAAAAGGAGAAGTTGGATCAAATAATTTTTAGAGTAAGTACTTAAAATAATAAGAAGGAAAATAAAAATTAAAGAACTTTTATAAAAGCTATGTTGAGGAATTTTTCCTAACTTTTGCGGAACTTATTTAATAAGAAAACAAATGAAAATTAAGGAAATAAAAATAATTATATATAACTTTCCTATAATTTTTATATCAAATTAACGTAACAAGTTGATGAGTTATCAATGTTAGCATATAAATACGATTATTTATTGATAATAAAGATTAAAATATTTTTATTTTATTTTAGGGAGTAAAATTATTTTTTAAAAAAGACTAAAATAAAAAAAAAAATATTTGATAGAAATCAAAAGTAATTTAAGCAGTAAAAATATATATTAAATGTCAAATAAAAATATTAATTAATACAACTAAAATAGTACACGTGTTTTTGGTGCCAATAAAATAGTACACGTTAAAGCACTAAAACATTACCATAAAAATGTAATTAAAAAATCATTAGTCCTTGGAAAGCGGAAGATTTGAGCTGACCAAGACATCTAGAGATTGGAATCATCCGTGTCCCTCTCTTTCATCTCTCTGTTCCCTCGGTTTCCTTACTTTAAAGTTTAATCCAATCCAATAATCCAATAACTACATACAAAGTTGAACAATACCACCATCATAGCGCATCATCATCAGAATTCCAAGGTGGGTTTGCTTCATCTTTTACTACAGCTTCATGTTGCATGAGTAAAGGCCGTTATGTTATGCTCATGGTGGATTTTTGTGTAACTGAGACTAGGTTATTTTTGAAAATTTCATCTTGCTGAGCTTGGATTTGGTGTTATTTAATTTAATTATTATATTTTTTCATTTGGGGGCATTTGGGGCATCTGGGGACTGGGGTGGTGTCAAATTTGTCTTGTTCTTCTCAAAGTGTGTTGCTTTGACTTTGAAGCACTTCGTTTGGTGGGGTGTGTTCTCATTTTCCGTGAGTTGGGCTTGTGGGTACACACGGTTGTTTTAAAGTTTTCACTTTTTCTTAAACACGGATGTTTTAAAGTTTTCACTTTTTTTTTACATACGTTGCTAATTTTTTGCTCACACGAGTTACTCCAACTCAAGGGTTTTTCTTGGTTCTGCTACAGTTTGTGATTTTGTTTTTCTTTCTTTGTGGTATTAACTGTGTTCTTGTGATTGGAATTTACTTTGTGTTTAGGGGGGAGGGGGTGTTAGGATTTGTTTCTTTTATGTTTGTTTCTGATTTTGTTTTGCTTTGTACTAGTTCCCAGAATTTCTCAGTAGTTTAGTTTTAACTTTACTGAAGAAACTATTTTGTTCTTGAATTTTTGGGTTAGGGTTTTTAGGTTTTCATGTTTTGTTGAGGTGCAGGGGAATTGATGATGTGGTGGTGGTGAGAATGATGTATGGGGAGTAGAACTACCAGGAGGGTTGTTGGTCTTGAAGATGACAAGGGAGCTGAAAGAGGAATGCCGAGCTTCAATTCTGAGTTACCCATTTCCAATTCATGGTAAATTTCCTCTTTGCAATTGTTCTTGGTTTAGGATTTGCATGTGGAGAAATTTTATTCATTTCTAAAGTCATTTTCTTTTCTTTTTGCTGAATTTTCATTGCGAATGGTGCTTTTACTTATTACTTATAGGTGTTCATCTGATGTTTGCTCATACCAGTGGTACATGAGAAGTTTCTTGATGTTTGGCATTGAGATGTTTTTATTAGCCCTTTAATGATGTTGGATGATACTTACAATATTTATAATATTGTGATGTTTGTGGTTGCTTGGGTTTCTTTTGTTTTGATTTTTGAATAAGGAATAAATACTAAAGGGCTATGTTATGGTTATCAGTTTTTTGGAATAAATCTCTATAAACTAGTGGTGCTCAAAGTGGACTTATGCCCTTGTAATTGGAGATTAATACCTCTCTTCTCGAGTCCTCAATCCCTTGTGAAGGTGGGTTTCAGTTCAAGATCCTAAGTGATATGCCTGGGGATAATTTCAGGAAACCACATAGCAACTGCACTCACAGATGCAGCAGTTGCTCAAGATTTAATGTAAAAGCGTCCAACTTCAGTTGGCGGGCCTGAACTGTGGTAATTGTTTTTAGTACTATAGGCATATATACAGTCCATGATGGGCCCAATAAGTTTATACTCATAAGCAGAAGGCTAAAATTCAGCTATATTGTAATTAGAAAATATGAGAGGAAGTAGAACAAGTTAGTTTCAAACAGAGAGATTAAGTGTAGTATAGGTGAAGGAGAACTTGTCTTTATCATTTTCCTTTAGAATTTCATTGGGCCAGAGGTGTGATCCTGGGCTGGGAGCAAGCATTGCTCTTGCGGCTCTGTGCTTTCTCTATTTTCACAATTAATATAATTCTCCCTTTTTCAACAGATAGGTGCTAGTACCTATCGATTGGTGCTTTTGTTGAGAGTTATTTGAGGTTGAGAGAGACTTTTGTTGTATGCAAACTTGTATGGCTTCACAATGCATTGATGCCTTGGAAACTCGTGTGGCAATGTTGAGACTTCTCTCAAAAACCAGGATTTGTTACAACAGAGTCATGATTCAATGCTAAAGGAACAGACAATTCATCTGAAGGATCATCCTGCCAAGCTGGGGTCCTGGCTGACCAGGGTCGAGGACATTACCAAGAGTCTGGGATCCTTGCTGACCAGGGTTGAGGATGTTACCAAGAGTCCAAGACCCCTGCTGCTAGAAAGTATGCAGCTTTTCTTTGTAAATGAATTTATGCTAGTTTTAAAATTGTCACAATAGTTTTCTGTGCTATAGGAATTTGTTGGTTTTGGGCCAATTAATGATCAATCATAATCTTCCAGGCTGAGAGGTAGGTGATTTGTTGTCTCTTTTGATGTGTAGGTCAAGGGTAAAGAGAAACATTGTTAGTATCCTTTTAAGGTAAAAAAAAAATAGAAAGATTTTAGGTATATCTGTCTGTCAATTCAAGAAATCTAAAAGTAGTTTAGACTTCAGATTTGATTGAGGATATGTGTTATGATATAGAATAGAAGTGTGTCCAATGGTTTTTTGTTTTTGCGTTCTATGTTGTGTCACTTGGGTGGCATTGTTAAAGAACAGAATATGGGTGATTGCAAATAATGGATTTCTTCTTTGATTTTTTTATTGTGTTAAAATCAATATATTGACTTGGATATTCTTAAATAAGTTATATCATCATGATTTAAGAAAAGGACTTTCGTAATTCTTTGAACATGTTTTTACAAAGTATACTGTATGCCAAGGATCTCATAGCTCACTTTTGTTTCCCTTTCCATTTTCAGTTAAACTGCTCTCAAGTTTCTCCTTTTAATGAAAATCTGGGTTATGTTTTAGTGAGAATAGAATATGCATTTTAGAAAGATTGAAAGAGAAGTCATGGATTTGGTAATTTGGGAACCTGATTTTGTGTTCTACTTCTTTTAGATGACTTATGTTTTTATGTGATTTTTCTCTAAAATGAAAATAAAGACTGACTTGTTTTAGCTTAATTCTGACAACGTATGGTTTTCAGCTATACAGAGGGGAGCACAGTTGATTCTTTTCGTGTTTCTGACTTTGGAGAATTTGATCAGTCATATCGAATAGGGGATGCTGTTGACCGCAGTGGAAGTAAGATTTCTGCAATCCAACATAACAAAGTTTTCAATAATTATCTGTATGTTGTATTATCTCATGTTATGATGCATGGAATCATCTCTATAAGACCTTGTTCTTTTTTTGTTTGTGTAGATGTTTAATTATCATTTATAAAAAAAAATGGAATTATGCAATGGTTGCTCTTTGATTATCTTGAGGTTGTAAATTCGTTTTTCTGGGTAAGGTGCTCTTATTTGTAGCTTTGTAAGGATTGCAAGGTAACTTCAAGAGAGTCTTATTACTCAACATAGGGTCTTGATCTTGAAAATCGTTTTAAGAGCCATAAACAAAAAACCTGTCAAGTTATAAATCCAAGAATCAAGTAGTGACAGTTTAAGGGTTATAAAATTTTGACTTTTAAGAAGAAATTATTGGAGGAAGGTTATTGAAAATCACAAGGTAGTGCTAACCTCATTTGTGATGATACATCTAAGAATGTTAGGAAGGGTTCTAAAGCCATCTTGAGTGAATTAAAAGGTTTTGGACTAAAGAGATAAGGAAACTTGGTGGTGGAATAAAAGGGTTTGAGAAAAAATAAGAAACAAAAGGGAGTGTTTCAAGGCCTTATCCAGGTTGAAAATGAGCAAGGTATCAAAAGGCTAGAAATGAGATAAGGAAAGCTGTGAGTGAGGCCTGATCCAAAGCTTTTTAGGAGTTCTTTTGAGATCTTGTAAAAATGAATGTAGAACAAAAGATGTATAAGCTTGCCAAATATAGGGAAAGGAAATCCAGAGATTTGAACCAAGGAACATGTATTAAGGATGAAGAAGGAAAAGTTTTGGTTATAGATCAAGATATTAAAGAGAGATGGAGAACTATTTTTAAAGCTTTCAATAATAGGCAAGGATTGAGCTATAGTGTGGAACAGTGGAAGGATTAGAAATCAAAGAAGACGAACAAATTTTGGTTTTCTATTACTGAATTTCAGTTAGAGAGATAAAAGAAACTCTTACAAGGATGAATATGTTGGCCCTGATGGTATTTCTTTTGAATTTTGGAAATTTGTTAGCGAATAGGTTATATAATGTGGCTCACTGAGCTATTTAATGAGATTTTTAGATCTAAAAAACTGTCAGATGAGTGGAGGAGGACCACTTTGAGTCCTATATATAAGAACAAGGGATACATTCAAAATTGTATAAACTACAAAGGTATAAAACTTATGACTTATGAGCCTCATTATGAAATTATGGCGAAAGATGATTGATCATAAATTTAAGACAATAGACTAACATTGCAGGGAATCAATTTGGATTTATGCCAGGAAGGTCTACAACAAAAGTTATGTATCTATCAAACATAGCCTACTTGGCAAAGGTAACATTGACTAAAAGGGGAATAATCTCACTCAAAGACACATAAAGGCACATATGCTACTGTTAGCCAAACACCTAGAAATGGATTTTTATAACTTGATTATTTGTTTTTGCTCACCAGTCCCAATTAACTTGGGTTAAAGGTGTTGTTGAAGTTGATGTTGATTATTTGTTTTTGTTACAATCATGGTTTTTATTTTTTAGCCATTCGTTTGCTAATGATTTTTCCTAATCATTGATTCAGACCCAGTTTATAATTCACTAAAAGTAAACAGCCAAACAATTTCTCTGGGTTCTGTTCACATTAGTAGTCTTGGTCAGGTGAGTTAGTTCTTTTCATCCAATGAACTTCCTGCTTTGGTGAATAAGGCGAAGTTTTAGCTGCTTACAGTATGTCTTATTTTCAAGTTTTCTTTATTTTCTCTTTAATTTAGTTGCCAACTTCACTTGAAAAAAGCCCATTGACGAATCAAACAGAGCCGCATAGGTTGCAATTACAGAAGGTTCAATCATCAAATACAATATTAGTTGGTAATACAGATAACCAGGAGGAGTCTGCCATGGCTGATGCCAGTCCTAGGACTGATATTTCTACAGATGGTGACACTGATGACAAGAATCAGCCGGTGATGGTTCTTTACCTTTTATGCTGTTTTCTCCCTTCTTGTTCAGTTGATGCTATCTCAAGTTCCCAACCTTCATTTGCACATTTGGCAACCAGTTCAGGTTGAACTTGTGAACAAGTGTCCAAGTGCGTGATTGACTTTAATCCAGCGAGTGTACAATTAAAATGTTTGAGCAGAAGTCTTTTTGAGTCTGTTCCTTAAATCAACGCAGCAACTTCATTAGTAGATATTCTTGACAATCTAACGTTTGATGTGTGCTGTATTTGCAGTTTGATAGAAATCAAGCCCTTGCTGCTGTTTCCGACTCTAGTGACAGATCGAAAGACAAATCAGATCAGAAGGTTGAATATATTATAAGTTTCATTACATGGATAATATTTAGAATTCAAAATGGTATTTGTTACATCATGATAATTTTTTTTAAAATATTATTGTAGACTCTCCGCAGGCTTGCTCAGAACCGTGAAGCTGCCAGAAAAAGCCGCTTGCGAAAGAAAGTATGAATCATATTTTGCTTATGTTTTTCAGTTAATATTTATTCATATAAATGAGTATACTATCTTGTTTCCCTGCCTTTTTTTTTCCAAAATAATAATTTAAAAAAACTACTTACCAAAATAATATAGAATAAAAAATATTATTGTTATGGGGTTGTTTTGGACACGTTAGATCTGACATGGAAGGAAGAGGACAACTATGACAGAAAATGCCTGAGCTTTAGGCATTATCAATTTTTTCATTTTTGCAAAGAAAGCACCGAAAGCTTTAGGCATTATTATTATAAAATATCATTGCTATTCATTTTATAAATTATAATATAAAATTAATATAATATAGTGAAATAATTTTAGAGTTAGTAGTTACAAAATATTTATTATATTATTAATATTAATAAGCTGAAAATGTGGGGGAATATTGAAGAGAAAGAAATTCTGTAGAGAAAACCAATGCCAGCTTATCCTCCTCTATGATTTGTAGCTTTCTGTTTGACAGAAAGTGATTCTTCAATTTTCTTCAGATAAATACTTAGATTGGCCAGCAGTTAATTTGAAGGTGAGGGTTATCACTTGGTGCTTCATAGCAAAAGAATTGGAAATTGATGAATTACTTTCTTGTTTAGTGTTGTGCTTCTAGAAAGTTGTTCTACTTGTGTTTTCTGTCATGATAATTGCTATATAGTTGGATTCAATGATTTCCTTTATGCTTTTTTAACTTCTATGGCCCCTTTATGGTAGTTATAACTTAATAAGAAATAACTATGTTTACGTTCCCACTTTCTATTCAAATGCAAGACATAAGATCATCACAGGCTTAAGCTCATTCTCTTTGTACATCTGTGGCTTCTCTACATAGGCGTATGTCCAACAGTTGGAAAGTAGTCGTTTGAAGCTGACCCAACTAGAGCAAGAGCTTCAGCGAGCTAGGCAGCAGGTGAGGTTTTGTTAATCCTTGCAATTGAATTGTCTTCAATTGTCTGCTTTGCTTGTTGTATGACACATTTCCTTGGCAATCATGTTCAATTTTAAACCAATATCTCGTTTCTACCTCTGTAGGGTATTTTCATATCAAGCTCGGGTGATCAAACACATACATTGAGTGGAAATGGTATCTTACGTCTAAAATATGTTACTCATTGCTATAGTTTGAATATAAAAATGTGTCTAAAACATAGTATAATCCGTGTCTCTTGTGTTATTTCAGTAAACATTAAAGTTCTCCACTGTTATGTTAGGTTATTCACACCATAACCATCATTAAGTTGTTTTCCAGGGGCAATGCAATTTGATGCAGAATATGCAAGGTGGCTGGAAGAGCAGAATCGACAAATTAATGAGCTGAGAGCAGCTGTAAACTCTCATGCAAGTGACACTGAACTTCGCATGATCGTGGATGGTATATTGGCACATTATGATGAGATTTTTAGGCTGAAAGGTGTTGCAGCTAAGGCTGATGTTTTCCATTTGTTGTCTGGTATGTGGAAAACACCCGCGGAGAGGTGTTTTTTGTGGCTTGGTGGTTTTCGGTCATCTGAACTCCTCAAGGTCAGGTTATGCTGATCCTTTTCATTCTGGTTTCATGGTTTAGAAAATGGGTTTTCTAGAGCAATAATGGGCCATTTTGTTTAATTTTTTATAAGAAAAAACTGATTTTGGTATAAAATAATTTAGTTTTAGTGATTATTTTTTAGAGATTTAGAAAAAATAGAAGTTGATTCATGTTCTTTTACAATAAAAAAATCACTTTTTTAAAAAGAAGTAATTGATTTTATGAGAAACTGTTTCAAATAGCGTAAATAATTAGATTTCTGATTCTTTTCAGCTTCTGATTATTTTGAAAAGCTGTAACGAACACATAAAAAACAAAAAAGAAGTGATTATTTTTTTTAAAAAGAAGTGATTATTTGATGAAAAAAGCGTAAACAAACGGGCCCAATATTTCCTGGCAATAAAAAGAGTAAAATAAAATTCTCTTATAGGATTTTGGGATTATTAGAAGCTAGATGAAGAAGTTTGCAAAAAAGAAGTAATTATATTCACATGCTAGATTAATTTGTTGCATCTATATTTGTACTTTGTAGCGTTCGCTGCCTTGTATTGCTGGTTAGTAGTTGCTCAAGAATCTAAATGAATGATGATATAGTATTACATAGGGCTTGTTTTGTATGACTTTCTGACAATATGTGGGAATGCTTCTGTTGATGCCATTGGTAGTCAGTGTGGTTTTGATTTTTGCTTCAACAAGGATAGATTTAATTTTACTTGTGAGCCTCACACAAATTATAAGGGTTACATAATAGAAAATGCAATAAGCGTAGTTTTTTTTTTTCCTTCCAGAATCTGCATTCCTTCTTGTTTCTCAAGTTCAATGAGCATGCGTAGCTAGTGTGAACTTGCATTGTCGTGCTCTGCTTGTTCTCTTTATCTATGAACTATTGCTTTCAGCAATTCTGTCAGGTTTTCAACCAATTTAGTTATAATCTGTTGCAGTTATTCATATATCTCTGTTACTTTTTAGATATATAACAATTACTACAATTTCACCCCCCTCCCCTCACACATGCATCCTTCATGCTTTTAGAAAATGAGTATTCCGGCAACCTGCTAATACTTGGCTAATTAAATAGTGCTTTGCAATCTATTGACCCTCTATCTCTAACTTATTTCAAAGATATATCAATATCGATACAAGAATAAGAATCTGCTTGGTGGTGGTAGCTAAGTGCCAAAAGAACAACAATTAACATGTGCTCTATCTAAAGCCCAGAGCGTGAGATCTAATCTTTTCCATGATAATGCTTATTCATGATTCATGTGTTTGTCTTGAACTTCTAAAATACACATTTTTCATAATTGTGGCTACTGAGGTTTTATTTTGGATATGTGGAGTCATTTTATAATTTCCTTGACTTTGACTTGAGTCCTGTGAATTTGGTTGCATTGCAGCTGCTGGTAAGTCAATTGGAGCCTCTCACAGAGCAGCAGCTGATGGGTATTACCAACTTGCAGCAATCCTCCCAACAAGCAGAAGATGCACTGTCTCAGGGCATGGAAGCATTGCAACAGTCCCTTGCGGAGACATTGTCCACCGGAGCTCCTGCCTCATCTGGTTCATCAGGGAATGTGGCAAATTACATGGGTCAAATGGCCATGGCCATGGGTAAGCTAGGGACACTTGAAGGGTTCATTCGACAGGTACATTTTTCTTTGTTGCACTTGTATGCAAATAGTTTGCTACATTGGTGAATAAGTGAAGAGTCTTTTAGTCCAGCCTTGATTTCCTAATATTATTTACAACTGATAATTAACATCTTGCTCCAAACAAATAGAAAT
The DNA here is from genome assembly GCA_007407185.1 of Glycine tomentella. Lineage (NCBI taxonomy): Eukaryota > Viridiplantae > Streptophyta > Magnoliopsida > Fabales > Fabaceae > Glycine > Glycine tomentella. The sequence continues at coordinate 21,597 of PYAF01001916.1, forward strand.
GCTCCCCTTCCTAATGGTGTGTTTGGAATGGTGGAGAGAAAGTGAGAGAGAAGAACAAGGTTTGAAATTTGAATTGAAAGAAAAGTGGAAGGAAAGAAAAAAATGAATTTTTGTTTATAGTATTCAAGTTCTCTCCTCATTTTCCTTCCACTTTCTCTCCAACAAAACAAAAAAAGCATTGTTATTCATGTTTTCTTTCCTATCTATTTTCTTTCCTATCAACCAAACATACCATAAGATTTTTCTGGGTGGAAAAGGATGAAATTTTAAGTTGTTAAAACTGTTGGAACTGATCTGTATTATAATTTCATCTGCTTGTGCCATGTAACCAGATTTGACATCTGTAGTACTGGTTGTCGCTTTTGTCTGAATGGTGATTATTTAGCTTTCATTACTGCTGTTGCAAGAATCATTTGCTTGCCTTAACCAACTCATTTTGGTTTGACTGAAGTTACTCATGTTTGTCCATTCCCCCAAAAAAAAAGGAAACAAGAACATGCTTGCTCTTGTTAACAAATATTTATATATTATTTACAATAAATAGCCCTATTAAAATATGTAATTCATGACTCCATTTCTGTGGTGTTTATGATTATAAGGCTGACAATCTTCGCCAGCAAACTCTTCAACAAATGCACCGTATACTGACAACTCGCCAATCAGCTCGTGCACTCCTTGCTATACATGACTACTTTTCGCGTCTGCGTGCTCTCAGTTCGCTCTGGCTTGCTCGCCCTAGAGATTGATGGGCGCGGTCAGTAGTATGGCAAATTAATTTTCATGGATCCATCACCAGCAATACTTGGTCATCTTAGGTTTACTCGTGACAAGTTTTCTTGTGTTGTATTGTTGGAGTCTTTGTATCACTGATGTTAGTGCTTCATTGAGTCAGTCTAGAAACGAAATTGGTGACAAGAAGTATGAATACTACTAATAATATTGTCCATTGTAATTGTTGAAGGGCTTTGTTTTTTACATACAAATATAGTTGGGCCATTTGATATATTTTAAGGGTTGTTTCAGTTGCCATAGTTTACCCTTGGATCAGAGCATACAAAATTGTTGACTTTATTCTTTTATTTTTCTCCCAATTTGGCATTTTTTCTTTTCAGTAGGTTCAATGCTAGTCAGTATATGATAATATGAAGAAATATTTGGAAGAGGAGTGAAGAGAATGATCACTCTTTACAATGAGCCAGTGTTTTGTATTTATAATTTTATATAGGCTACGGAGGGGTGGCAAGCGTAGGGCAAGTCGTTGTGACTAGGAATAATAGCTGGTTATAATACTGATCTTGTGTTTCGGCTCATATTGCATGTTTGCAAATTTAAATTCGGGTTGAACTTAAGTTTGTTTGCAAAATGTATTTTTGAGAGTAATCAAACATGTCACGATATTGAGTTTACTTTAAATTAAAGTATGGTCAACACTAAGTATTTTTTTAACTGTTAACCAAACATGTCTTTATTCATGTTACTAGGTTGTCAACTTGCACATAATATGTCATGATATTAAAAAAAAATGAAAATTGATACTCATCAGTATGTTTCTATTTTTCAATGTTTGTTTAAACTATTTTTGTTTAGAAAAATAGTTTTCTTATACTTATTTTAAGAAATAAATTTTATCTATCAACATCAACATCAAGAGCACCTTTAACTTAAGTTAATTGGGGTCGGTGGTAGATGAATCCAATGATAAATTGGAAATGAGACAAAGAAAAAGGGAGAGAGGAAGAAAAAAGTGAAAATAAGACGAAAGAGAAAAAAAGAGGTGAAAGGGAGAAGGGAGAAAAGAAGAGGAAAAAAACTAAAACAAGAGAATGACTCGAACATAAAACTACTGATGAGTTTAACTCTTCACCAAGTTTATAGATTTTCTCCACTCCGTCTTAAGATATACCGTCCGTCAATCTATATTTCACTCCATTAGGTCTTGTTCAACTACCTTTCCAAGGTAAGTTTCGGTCGACCTCTACCTCTCTTTGTGTCGAGCTCTTGGTAACAAACTTTTGTTCTTATGGGAGCATCCAGTGGCCGTCTCATAACGTGTCCAAACCACCTCAATCTATACTCCCTCATCTTTTCACATACCGGTACCACTGATACCTTTCGTCGAATATCCTCATTTCTTATCTTGTCCACCTTCGTATATCCGCACATCCACCTTAACATCCTCATTTTTGCTACCCCTATTTTATGCTCATGTTGCCTATGTGCTAGCCAGCATTCCATTCCATATAGCATTGTCAGTCTTACAACTGTTATATAGAATTTTCCTTTCAGCTTAAGGGGAATTTTGCGGTCACACAAAAACTCCGATGCACTCCGCTACTTCATCCACCCTGCTCCAATTCTATGATTTACATCCTCATCAATCTCACTACCTTTTTGTAACATTGATCTCAAGTATCTAAAAACATCTTTCTTGGGTACCTCTTGACCAAGTAAATGCACTGTGTCTTGATCACCATCTCTTACTTGCGAAAACTCACATTTCATATACTCTATCTTGCTCTTGCTTATCATGAATCCTTTAGACTTCAAAATGTTTCTCACAATTCTAATTTTCTATTAACACAATCTTTGGTCTCATCAATAAACACTATATCATATGCAAAAAACATATAACACGATGCTTCCTCTTGAATATCTTTCGTTAATTCATCCATCACTAAGGCAAAAAGATAAGGACTAAGGCAAAGAAATAAATTTTATCTATTTGTTACAAAAATGTTTATATAGAAAACACTTATTTTAAAGTTATATATTTTAAGAGGGGTACCAAATATATATGCAAATCTCGAACATGTGACCTTCATGTCATTAATGTAACGTTCCAACCAACTGAGCTAAAGGCTAATCATGTTATAAAATAATTAATGTTGATGCATATAACACTAAAATTTTTTAATATATATTTAATATACATATAAGTTTATATAATAAATTTTGTAACAATTAATTTCGATCTAATAATTAAGATATTTTTTACATATAAAAGTCATAGATTTAAATAAAAATTATAATTTTAAATAAAAATTTACAAGTTTATTAAAAAATATTCGACATGTAAATACATATATAATTATTAATTTAACCTGTAAATACAAATATAATTTTTTATTAAACCTGTAAATTTTTATTAATTAAAATATATTTTTAGGTTTAATAAAAATTATATTTGTATTTACAGGTTAAATTAAAAATTATATTTATATTTACAGGTCTAATATTTTTTAATAAACTCGTAAATTTTTATTTAAAACTATAATTTTTATTTAAATCTATAATTTTTATATGAAAAAATACTTTAATTATTAGATCAAAATTAATTGTTACAAAATTTGTTATATAAACTTATATCTATATTAAATATACATTAAAAAATTAGTCTTATATGTATCAACAATATCTATTTTTTTACATAATTGACTTATTAGCTCAATTGGTTGGAGCGTCACGTTAATAACACGAAGGTCTCAAATTTAAGATCTGCATGCGTCATTATTTAGTTTTTCTTCCTACACCAAACATAACTCAAATGCACCATTCAAGTTTTGAGTAATTCCAATATTTCCTTTTTTACCTCTTCTTCCTTTGTTCTGTTTTCCAATTTTTTTTAACTCCATCGTTTCTTCTTCTTCGCTGACCTCCTCCTTTGTTGGGTTGTGGTGGTTTGTTACATGCATGGTTGCGGTGGTCGTGATCTGTGTATCTGATGTCCTTTACTTCATCGTCGTCGTCTTGGTGGGCTTTATGATGGCAATAGCGGAGGTAAGTTTTTTACGCCTACATAACACCGATTCATATGATCCATATGGATTGCCGATCCGTATGATCCATATGAATTGTCAATCTATATGGTTCATACAGATTGTTAATCCATATGACGCCAATCCATATGGGCCATACAAATTACCAATTCGTATAGGTTTATTATAGTGTTAAAAAATTGTACTTAATGAATTTGTATTATATTAATACTTAAATTTTACAAATATAATTATGATCCATTTGGATAAACAATTTAATTAACATCTTGTTGATTTAGTACTCATGAAAATAATTTAAATTAATTATTTCATGTAAGGTGTAAGTTATTTTCAAAAGCCATTGTAGAGCATTTATTGAAATAAATTTAACATAATTTAACAAATACTAGGATGGTTTTAGAACATTTATTAGTATGGTTTTATGTTCAATTTAAGAGCACTTTGTTGAAGTTGTGGATTGATTTGAAGTATTAGACTAATAGTTGGGCAAATTTTTAGATTATGGTTATAACGAAAGGATTGCGTTGAGCTATAGGTAGAGAGGTTAGTGGTGATGATGAAGAAACCCCTTAGCGTCGAAGGCCGACAACATCAACACGTAGACAACAGGCAGCTGCAGCTTTTCTTAAGGATATTAAGCATGTGGATGTTGTTGCTCACGAGGCTTATGAAGAGCCTCTTGATCCGATTACGGAGGATGGAGGTGTTGATTCAAAGGATTTTTTAAACGGGCCCCCAGATACATCAGTGTTGACATTATATACTGATCATGTGGCAGACAAAGTGTGGGCTTGAGAGGTAGTTATTTCGTTAATTATAACATTTATTTTTTTCATTTTAATTTACCTAATTAATTATAATTATTTGCAGGAAAGTACTGAGTTGAAGTTGGCCTCTCATGGGAGGAAGGTCGAGAAATTAGAAAGGTCTGCACCTGAAATTGAAGGTTTAGTGGCTGCTATAGACTTAAGTTCTCTGATTATATGTTCATTGGAGACAGGAGACAGAGGACTTTTGTCTGCTTTTGCAGAGAGATGACACAAGGAAACTAGCAGTTTCAATATGCCCACAGGAGAGATGAGTATTACCCTGGATGATGTTGCATCATTATTACATATATCCATTACAGGTGCCTTCTATACCTATGGTGCAATCAATTTAGAGTAGGCTGTGGAGTTGTTAGTTGAGTTACTTGGAGTGACTACACAATAAGCAGTAGATGAGACAAAGCAGTGTAGAGGGGCATATGTTTGCCTTGCCTGGCTACGAGACATTTATCGTACCAAATGTGACGCAAGGCAATGGACACTAGCAGCTAGAGCTTTTTGTTGCATCTTATAGGTTGCACAATATTTGCTAACAAGAGTGTCACACATATCAGTGTGCTATTCTTGACACATTTCGTGACCTTAATCAATCTGAAGGGTTTTCATGGGGAGCAGCTGCGTTAGTACACATGTATGACAATATGAATTATGCGTCCAAGCATGATGCTAAACATGTTGTAGGATATGCCACTCTCTTGCAGGTAATTATATTGATTTTATCATTGTTATTTGGTTTAAAATTTATATCTACTATTAACATTTTCTTTATTTTTTTTTGTAAATATGTGTAGTCTTGGATCTACGAGCATTTTCCAACTATTGAGAATATGATTGCTAATGAGGACTACCACCAGAGCAAACCATGTGTGTGTCACTGGAAGTGTGGGAAGACATTACCAATGACCAACTATTGTAAGCGGTTGGATAGGTTGACGACAAATGTTGTTGGTTGGATACCTTATGGTGATCATTGTGGTTTCAAAGAATTTGGGTTGATTTCACTATTTTTTGGACATATCAAATAGGCTCCATATATTGTTAGACACCTACCAGAGAGGGTATTACGACAATTTGGCTATGTTCAGTCCATTCCCCCACTCCATAGTTCTCCATCCCTATCCACAGATGACATTGATGATAAATGGTTGCACTTTTCACAATACCTTGTACCGATAGGAGAGTTTGTTACTTTTCGTTGTCAGTGTGCTCCACGCTATATGGTGTGATTTTATATGATATCTCACCTATTCATGAGTCCACCATAGGTTGGGGAGCCTGCTAGACATCCTCCCATGGTGCATGATACAATGGCTATGCCACATTCACCTATGTTGGCTGACGATACAACAATTATGCCACATCCACCTGCACTAGCACATATTGATGTTGAGATGCCTTGACATGTAGTGGTATAATGTAATTACAATTTTGTTAAGCAAAATTTTTGTTAAATATTCCAATATTTCACTACTACAAAAGGGGGCTTCAAAGACGGTTCTTTAAGCCCTTCAAAAACATCATAGAAAGTGCTGACATTCTACGACGGTTTTCAAAACCGTCTTCGTGTATCGATTTCTAAGTCGGTCTCACCGAAATTGTCTTAGAACGACTTTTTTTTTTCAAAATAAAAATAAAAAATTTAAAAGATTCAAAGACGGTTTTTTCAAAAACCATCTTAGAATGTTTCTAAGACGGTTTTCATAAGAACCGTCTTAGAAATAAGTTTTTTTTTAAAGAAATAAATTTAAACTAAGACAGTTTTTCCAAATAACCATCTTAGTTTAAATTTATTTAATTATTATAAAATTTAATAAAATTATCATATATTACATTATTAAGAAAAGTTATTTATCTGTGCAAAGATTTTTATTTCTATACCTATGCTATCCTTTAAATAAACTTTCAGAGAATTATTGTTCGAACATGCTGGCTTTACCAATGAACATTATTGGGATATATGGAGTATTAGGAATTTGACAAATGTACTTATTAAGAGTCATTGTCATGCATTCACTGAAACTATTACTTAACAGCACAGTCCAGTCATGAAATTTATAGTCTATAAAGATAAATAAATGAAACAAGAAGAGGAATATTCATATTAGCATGCTGCTATTTAATTAGAGAGGATTTGAACCTAAGCAACTGACTTAAAACAAGGCAATAAAGCTCAAGCAAATGGTAAAGGCTAAAAAACTAAGTTTGAGTTTATGTTCATGAAGCAGTTTTCAATATTTCAAATATATTTTTCTTTTAAAAATCAAAACACAGGTGAAGTAGTAATAGGCACTAGCAACATAGTATGTGCATATACCCCAATCAGTCAATCACAAAAAACTATTGACAAAGAAACCTAGGTGTCCTACCACACTCTAACCATTAATTGCACCTTCAATGCATGCAAGCCACTTTTCAGTCTTATAGCATCATAGCTTATTTTATTCCTCCATTTTATATATTTTTCCTCATTTTTATTTACTTGACAAAAAAATAAAATATAGAGAGAAAAATAGACCTTGACGCCCTTTTGTGGCTTGACCCTCCCCTTCTGCAACTATTGTCCCATAGATGTGCTTTATATCTTCCTGTCCATCGGTGCCTGCATAGAAGAACCCCATCACCGAAAAAAAAAATCTAGCATGAAATAGAAATTTTGGGTCCCAGTACTTGATTGTTGAATGAATAAAGTCAATTTCAGTAATGGTATGGTAAAGGTCAGGCACAGAGTAGCTTAGCACAAAGAAAAGAGAAGCCAAATCATAAGATTAAACTTACCTTTACACCATCAAGTGTACATTTCTTCTTCATCTCCTCTCCAAATTTGTCGTTTACTCTGCAACCTATGTAACTTGTGGTACCTAGAGCTAGAAGCATCCACTGTTATGAGGTGAAGACAAATGATTAACTACACTAAGTAACACAACTACTCCAGACTCAGCTTATAACATATAAAAGAAAGTGCATACCTGACCAACCCTGATTGAATTCAGAGTAGCACTTGCCAAAAAGGAAATTATAGAAATCATCATTATGAAATTTGCACTTCCATATGTGACGCACATGCGATGTGATGCATGAGATAATTATTTTAAGAGGTTGAATTGTTTTAAGGAATTGAGATGCATGTATATGCATTTGTGTGTAATCTTAATAAGTTTATTATTTTCTTTGGTAAATTTTAAATTGTAATAATTTCAATTCAAAATATTATATAGAAAACTATTTTATATCATATAGAAAGTAAAAAATGATAAACATAATTCTCTCTATGTATTTTTCATATAAATTCAAACAAGTTTGAAAAATAATTTTATTTGTTTTTTTTTACTTTCTATATGATATAAAATTATTTTCTATATAATTAAATTCTCTCTACTTGGACAATTCCAACATTGATCAAATTATTTTTTTCAATTTTCAGGTTAGCTTAGGAGGGAGGAGGCCGGATTGTGTAATTGGAAAAGCATAGAATAAACTGAAGTTTGCCTCATCCGTACATTCAGTTTACTAAAGGGCATCATAGGTGAAAATATAGAATAAAGTGGAGCTTACCATTAACCGAGATATTGCATAAGATTGTAATTTGCATCTTGCTAATGTATCATTTCATTAGTTCACTAGATGCACTCTACACACAAAGTATAAATTCAGCTATATTTCTTATGGATCAAGCTTCTCATTAGTACAATTAGAATTTCAATATAAATAAATATTAGCCATTTAATTGTTTGGCATTTGATCACATATTTTGCAATTGATTAAGAAAGCACAAAATGACAACTAGGCAATAAATTTATTGAAGACAGAATTTAACTGAGTATGTAATCAAGACATGAATTTCTAAATGCAAATTACCTCGCGCATCCACACCAGAATCAAGTTTTAGATCCCCCAAATCATAATATTTCTCAACCTTATGAGCTCTAGAAACATTAGGAGGGCGAAGGACATTGTAAAAGAAAATGGAAACTGATTCATAAAAGAATTGTGACCAACACGAGTTGTGATCACCGTCAAATTTTATGACATTTTTATCACCCTACAAAAAAAAAGATTAGATATTTTGGCTACCAATGGAAAAAGGGTGCAGATTGCTTTCAAAAAGTTTCATCCTCAAAGATTTGGAATAAATTAATTTAAGATAGACATGGAAAGAAAATAAGTCTACTTAAAAATTTGTTTATCCAGAAAATAATACCTTTCATACTCAGATTCCATGGTGAAAATGAACATGCCATGACTGACATTGTAGCATGACTAATGTCCAAAATATAGTTGCGTCCACAAGAAATTCACCCTTGAAAGTAAATTACTACTTAGCCACAGTCCCAAAGACACACAGAAGCTATGCACAGTCTGGCCTGTAAGATTTGGTATGTGGAACCTTCCAATTTTACAAATCCACATCTGTTCTGCATAGTTCATGAAACTGCCAAAGTGAACTTAGTGAAAAACAAATTAAAGGGAAGAGTAGCAACCATTAATCTTAGAGAGGTTACAAGAGAAGAGATGGGTTGAAGGCAACATTTGAGACATAGTTATGCCAAGGACTGATATAGCTTTTTGCCTATAGGAGAAACAAACTATTGGTGATTGAATGTTCTTTTCACTTGGGATTGACAACTAAATTTACTCTGTTACTAAGTACAGAACATGCTCATTTTTGGTACTGTTTGATAATATCCCTTGGTTGTTAGATAACTTCATCTTGCAGTGCTCTAAGAATTTTGTCATTTCTTTGTAACAAACAAGACCTTATTATACATCTTTTAGTGTGCTTAAGCATGTCAATGATGTGATGTATGTTCAAAGTGACTTCAAGACATTAGTTATGGAGAAATACCTAATCTAGATGATTCTTGCTACATAGAGATTGGAAACTAAACTGAAGAAGTTCAGGAATTACAGGATTTAATTTTACCCACCTGGCTTTTTCAAGATAAATGTTCAGGAATTACAAGATTTACAGGATTAAAGCAAAATCAATAAGATAAATGTTCTCTGCCAAGAAATCCAACCCAATATTGGTTAAATTACAGACGACAAATTTCTATGATTGAACCAATAAAGAACATATTGCCACCACTCGAAGAAAAAAATTTGAAGTATTTAACATAATAATAGGCAGCTTATTTTCCCCTCTACATTTATCCATGTTCAACAAGCACTAAATTTTTCCTTTACAAAAGCACAAAATACATGTTTAAACTTCAAAAATAACAAAGATAGAATTTCTTTAAAAGATTACTCTACCTGGTACCTAGTAGTACTTTGGTATTGCAATGAAATCTGTTCAAGACAGAGAATAAGCTTCTATTTGGATAAAGTTTTCAATAAGCACTTATAAAAAAAAAAGGAAAAATGAAATAAGTTTCACCCATAAAGTATTACGCACTGGAGAAGTTTATTTTATTTATCCTTGTAATTTTCTTCATCTACAAGTACTTCTAAGGATCTAAATCTAACTATCAAGTAATGAGAGTAAAAGACCATATAATAGCTAGTTACTGAAATACCTATGGTGGGTCTCAGCTATACCCATCAAAGTAAGATAATGGCTGAAGGCACCAGCAAGGGTGAAAGCTTCTTCTAGTGTCATCTTTGATAACTTCGAAGCCAACTGCTTCTCAACCAGATCTGCCATGTTTACAATACCCACCTGCCTCATATTACAACCACTCTGGCAGAAAGACAAGCCTTAGTCAGTGTCACGTCCAACATTCTCATCACACCACATGCATCATCGCAATGAATAACAAGCAAAAGCTCGCACATCAAATGAGTCATTCCTTCTCACATGAACTCCCATGCATCATCATTCATGAAGTAGCAATGCATAATATTCCATAAAAACATTTACAAAAATACAAGACTTAATAGTGTAAGTGCTATTCAATCATGTACACTAAATTTATTCATTTTTACAACAACTACTTATACATCATATCAACTATGATTTTTGAAGTGTTTTTCAATCAACAACTATCATGTATACTAAATTTATTGATTTTTATAATAACTACCATATAAGGCATATCAATAATGATTTGCGAGTAAAAAACATTCAATAAAAATTAAACTCAAAATATAAATAGGCAACACCCCTCTTCAACATAAAAATTTACTTTGATCTAAATATAAAAATCCAAGAAAAAGTGAAGAAAATATCACAACCTTGATTGCAGCATATTCAATTGGTGACCTCAATGCTTCAAATCCTGGAGTTTTAATTGTTCTCAAGGATGTAAGACCATTGACATTAGCAAGGATTTTGAATCCATTGTTTGCAGAAAAGACCCTCATTGACAAAAGAGAGTTTCGTAAATCTTAACAAAAGACCATAGAAGAAAATTAATTCGCACTAACAGTAACAACTCACTTATAGTACTGTACACACAAATTTGGAGTTTGATGGTCTCCACAAATTTGCGATTCTTCTCCTTGGAATCGGCCATGATTCTTGAGGTGGCTTCACGCAAAGCATCACTTTGAAGCTTACTAAAAACCTAAAACCACACAAAAACAAATCAAAACACCACACAAGGTAGTAAAACCTAATAAAGCTTTAGCAAAAGTGCTTCCCACATAACAATCCCAGCCAACACCCCAATCGTGCGCACTGGGATAGAAGACGACTAAGTGTAACATATATCTGGCTCTTCTAGAAGGATCGCGTGTGGCACAGAATTTGAGGGCGATGTAGAACCAAAGGAGTGGGATGGGGGGGTTCGGGGGTGGCATTGATCATGCGGGAGAAGATGGAGGTGAAGTCGGCGAGTTGGTGGTGCCGCGGTGGTGTTTGGCGAAGAAGCGGTTGATGGATCCCTTCAGCATATGCTCGTAAGGGGGAACATGGTGGTAGTAATGGTTGAGGTTCATTTTCGGAGAATCAATGGAAGAGGAATGAACGGTGATGGTGATCGAAAGTGACGAAATTTGAAGGGAGAAAGACAGAAACACTAGGTTTTGTGGATGGTACAAGGAAAACGGGAGCGAATATGCACAATGAAAGAAGAAGGTAACAATTTCAAAGAGGCTTTGAATACCAAGGATAAGATAATAAGTGTTTGAATTTTAAAGACGGTTTTAATTCCAAAACGTCTTTGAATATTTCTTTTTTAAAGGGAAACTTAATTTTTAAGACGGTTATATCAAAACCGTCTTTGTATACTTGATTTTTTAGACGGTTTTAACAAAACCGTCTTTGAACACTCATTTATTATGATGGTTATTATAAAACCGTTATCGTATATCTTCTATTATTTATAAAATTGCCACCCCCTAACATTCTAAGATGGCTTTTTGGGAACCATCTTAGAACGTGTGTCATAAAAAACTTATTTTGTAGTAGTGTTTACTAATATGTTGTTGTCATTGTCTTAGACTATGTGCCAAAAGATAGCAGAAAGCTTGCAACACATGTTAGATATGAGGATGGTTACTATTGGAACTGATGATACACTATAACAGACCAATATATAAGATTAGCTAGAGGTGTCACTAAGCACGAAAATGTTTATGTTCGGTCAAGACGAAGGAGGTTTACACATGGGAGAGATGGTGGTGGACGAGGTTGATGATTTTGTATTATTTCATTAACTATGTATGTGACTATGATTAACATATACATTTAATTTATATCTGACTTTTATAACTAGGAAACAAAAATTGTCTTCATCATGCACATATGATTACTAAAGTGTTACGTGAATTATCCATGACATTACACATGTCTAAGTTACAAACACATAAACAATAACAAAATGTTCAATCTTCTCCTAGATCAACATGTTGTGCGGTCAACCTCATGGAATTAGTATATTGGTGCATTTGACTAATATAAGGAGTAGGCCACTGTTTTCTTTAGAATGACAATGTGACGACATAGGACAACCATCTCTCAAAAACTATCACAATAACCAGTACACATTCAAATGTTAATAACACTTATAATCCTAGAATTAAACAAAGTGGTTCATTGTTATACCTGAACAAAATGATTGCCATAGACATAACCAATACATATAATGTGAAGAAGAGAACTATCACTCGATGGTTGACTTCTAAGAGAGAAAAATGTCATGCTTTGTTGGAGAGAAAGAGAAACAAGGATGATGTTATACCTTGATACAATGATATTACCCATATCGGTAATATTCATCCACTTATCCATGGTTACCTGCACGTAACAAATTTAATCAATATTAAAATAATATTTATCCATTAATGTGTAACAAAAAATTATATATCATGGATAATCCATCAATAAGTAGGGACCGCTTTAAATGCTCAAATCTATCTATGCCACCAAACAGGACAATATAGTCATCACACCATTCTCCAAGTTCTTTGAACAAATGATTGTGTACCAAAGACCATGAATCTTCATCCAAACCTAATAAGGTAGCAATTACACGATATCCACAATTACCATCAGCTTTGACATCAACAATGTTTTCAATGAAATCCTGCATGCTTAGATGAAATTGATCCAGCATTGACATCTACCTTTGCGGTTTAGTTTCTTCAGATGATGATGCAGACCGTTTCAATGTGAATCAGCTATTTTGCACTGAATGTAAAGCATTCACATACTCGAAGTAAGACAGATTACGCTTCGTTGAATTATAATCAAAGTAATACGAATCACCCAACTATTAGTCTAATACTTCAAATCAACTCACAACTTCAACAAAGTACTCTTAAATTGAAGATGAAACCATACTAATAAATGTTCTAAAACCATACTAGTATTTGTTTAAATTATGTTAAATTTATTTCAATAAATGCTTTACAATAGTTTTTGAAAATAACTTACACCTTATATGAAACAATTAATTTAAATTATTCTCATGAGTACTCAATCAACAAGATGTTAATTAAATTGTTTATCCAAATGGGTCATAATTATATTTGAAAAATTTAAGTGTTAATATAATACAACTTTATAAAGTATAGTTTTTTGTATCACTGTAATAAACCTTTACGGATTGTTAATACGTAAAGACCATACGGATTGTCAATCTGTATGAATTATACGGATTTTTGATCTGTATGGGTCTACGGATAGTGTTATGCAGACATAAAAAACTTACCTACGTTGTTGCCATTGTAAAACCCACCAAGATGACGGCGATGAAGTAACGGACACCGGATACAAACCACTGTGACCACTACAACCACACACGTAAGGAGGTCATAAAAATTGAAAAACAGAATGAAGTAAGAAGAAAAGGTAAAAAGGGAAACGTTAGAGTTACTCAAAACTTTAATGGTGTATTTGAGATATGTCATGAAGAAAAACTCCAATTACACGAGGGAAAGAAATCCCAAGAGTTTCACCAAAATAAATTGTTGCAACATAGAAGGTTGTTGCTCAAAATAACAATAGTCTTCCTCCATTTCACACGCATAGTCTGCAAGAACATCCGCATACTCATTACCCTTTCTGAATATATGAACAAGTCTAATATGGGGAATGCTAGCCATTAAGTCGCGAATTTGCAGAACCAATCTCCAACCAATAGAATTCCCCACTTTGTCACCATTAATAGCTTTAACAACAACTTGAGAATCTACCTGAGGCAAACGATGACGGTTCTAAACCCCTTACGACAATGGCGGTAGAACCGTCTTTGTTGCGCGTGTCATCCAAAACGATGACATTCGACGACGGTTGTAAAAACCGTCTTTGTTAACCCTCTTTTTTTTTTTACATACTTTTGAAGACGGTTTTTAGCCAAAACTGTCTTTGTATGTATATATACAAAGACGATTTTGACACAAAATTGTCTTCGTTGATTACTTTTTTTTTTTTGGATATGCCTACGAAGACAGTTTTTAAGCTAAAACCGTCTTTATATATATACATACAAAGACGGTTTTGCCTTAAAACCGTCTTTGATATAAACATACAAAGATGGTTTTGGCTTAAAATCGTCTTTGTTTATATGTAAAAAAAAATAAAGATAAACAAAGACGGTTTTATGTCAAAACTGTCTTTGTATATATATATATACAAAGATGGTTTTATGTCAACTGGCTTTTAACATGTGCCCACCACGAGAGTATGCATAACCAATTTCCAAATTCATATATGGAAAGTATGGATTAGCCTTTGGCAAATCTGATTTGCTAATCACAAGAACTAAAACAATAAGACTGAGAATGCAAAATCAGTTGCATGCCATTTCTGATGATGATTATTCGTAATCTTTCTGATGAATATATGCTTAATCTTTCTTTGTTTCTTTGATTTCACTGTCAATTATTCTGCTTAATTAATTGCTTTACATTTGGCACAAATGTGTCTTTAGATACGGAAACTAGCCAACTAACAAGATTATAATAATAATATTACTTATGTAGATTGAGAGACAAAGAACCCCATATATTCAGATCGGATCAGATATGGTTATTATATACATGGTTGTGCTAAAACCGACCTTGAAAATAAAAGAACCCCATAGCCAGCTAACAAGATTATAATAATAATATTACTTTGTAAACGATGTCATTTTTAACAATTAAACACGGCTAAAACCGACCTTGAAAAAAATGACTTATTTACGAAAATGCCACCGCCTCTAATTCTAAGACAGATTTGCTACAACTGTCTTAGAAGGCACGTCGTAAAATCCAGCTTTTGTAGTAGTGATAACCTTATCAATCCCTTTTCGAAGAACAAGCTTGAGCCCTTGAAAACCCCCCCACAGCTCTGCAACAAAGACACTTCCTCTCCCTAAGTTTCTTGAAAAACCCCAAATCCACTTCCCATTTATATCCCTCAGAAGCCCACCACAACTGGCAATACCTCCTTGCCCTTTGAAAGCTTCATTCGTGTTGAGACAATACTAGCCCTCCGCAGGAGGAATCCACTTTATGTCCACTTGATGGTTAGCTTTAGCCACCATTCCCTGCATGTTCTTGCTCAAAGAAGTAAACTCTTTCCACCTATCACAAATAAAGGCCCAAGGTCTGAATGGTCTTATAAATTCCTCTTCGTGGATGTGCTTGTTTCTCCAACTCCGAAGATAGTAACACGTCACAGCCCATAATTCTTTCCAAGGATTTAAGTAATTATGCCCCACCTGATTTGTCAAATTAAGAGTAACCCAGTTCATAAAACTTAAGCCAAAAAAATCACTCGAACTTAAAGGGATAAAAAACAACCAAAATTCTTGGGCTAGAGAGCAATCCCTAAGCACATGCAACATAGTTTCATCAACTTGCTGGCAATGATGACAAAAAGGCTCAGCATTGCTCCATTTGGCAATTCTTACAGCAGTCTGATAATTCACAAGGAATAAGTATACGAGAAGTATCTTCTCCCAAAAATGGTTTCTTATATTTATTATAAGATAAATGTCGACTATAAGAAATGAAAGGAAAAACTTACTAATGTACGAGAGCTAAAGAATAGTGTTGACCATGGTAACAATAAATAACATCAAATCAAAGATGTTTTGTTTTTCGGAAAATTTTAAAATCATCATATTAGGTTCTAAAGTAGGTAAATTATGAATTTCCTTAAGTAGGTAAATAAAAAAATGTAGGTATATTTTTTTCATCATGATATTGGTATGAATTATTACCGTCGGAGCGGTTACTAATTTTCGTTGGAAACCAATAACACGTACTAAAAGGTAGATATTAATATTGTTTATTCCATACATAAGATTCGAACCTTGGACCATATTTAAGAACACAAGTTGTTGTTATGAGTTGTGTCAATCAATAACTGTGGATATATTTACTTACTATGAACTAATTATATATCATAATTTTTATTAAAAAACTTAAAGAGTAAATGTAGGTTGTTTACTCTCAATATAAATTCTTTTTAAAGGAGTTTAATATTTTCCATGATTATCAAAACCTTTCTCCACATTACCTCTAGCATTGTGTATGATCAATGTTTTGAATTTCATAAGTAAATAATAACATGTTCTGAGATTTTTTCATATTACATACAATATCTCTATTTTATTTTTAACTATTACAACAACAACCTGTCTTAGAGGGGCACGACGTATCACAAAGATACCATGTCAAGTATGGTCCACACCTGCGTACATCTCTTACCCAAATTGATGATTAGTAAGTCAAACAAAATTCCCTGGAAAAAAATAGTTTGAATCATGTGCTAGAAGAATTTAAAACCATTTGCATTAATCTACCCCAGATAAGCCAAGAGAGATTGCTTACACTTGAGGTATCACAGAGTAACCCAAAGTCATCTCATCTTCAGCTCGTGGCTTCATCCAATGGTCCACATCCGACCCACAAAGTCAAGAGACATGAAACATATTGCTAGGGGATGTGGGACCCTCTAGGAACCTACTTAGAAAGCCCGTAATGACGTGACGTGTAGATTTTTTTCATGATAACGTGCGGACATTTTACATGATATGAACACACTACTACAAAAGCTGCATTCTACGACGCACATTCAAAGTCGATTGTAGAGAAATCGTCTTAGATTAACACGCGGTGACAATCTAGTAAATAAGTTGTTATTTTCAAAGACGGTTATAACACAATCGTCTTAGAATGGTTAAAAAGACGTCATTTTAAATTTAAAACCGTCTTTGTATTGAGGCCTTTAAAGACGGTTCCTAAACACCGTCTTCGAATTAAAGGTTATTAATTCCTAAAATTTGTTTCCTTTGCTTTCCCTCTGAGTCCAAAGTCGAAACCCTCTCTCTCAGCCTTACTTCCTCCAAACCTTCACCCACCTCCACTCCGACCACACCCATAAAAACCTCAACATCACCGAACCCCTTCCTTCCTCTGTCGACTCATCCTCGGAATTTCACGTTCCATTCCCGCACGAGCTCCTGAAGCGGCGCGTGAACGGCATCATGACGCTGAACGCAAGCGAGGTGACGAGGCAAAAGAAACTGTGGGCAGAGGAGTCAAGGAGGACGAAAGAATTGGTGCCCACCTCCCGGACTCCGAGATTCGGCGCCTGACCACGCTAGGGTTTACGACGACGAAGAAAAAGGTCAGTATAATAACCCTAAGTTGTGACGCGAACGGCGCAAGCTTCGGAGCGAATTTGGCGCTCTAATGAACCATGGTTGCTGAAAAAGGTCAATTTTGGAGTGTTGCTGTGAGCCACGCCTGAAGCGTGGGAAGTGCTCTAGAAAGTGGATTTTCCACGCCTGGGGCGTGGGAGTGCCACGCCTGAAGCGTGGGAGCCACGCC